>JANHFL010007435.1:0-15458 GCA_032468155.1 Oxyrhabdium leporinum
TAGATAGACAGACAGACAGACAGACAGACAGACAGACAGACAGACAGACAGACAGACAGACAGACAGACAGACAGATTTCTTCCATTACTGGAAAGTTGCAGACCCAACATATTTGCAGGCTACCACCTAATACACCTAATATAAAGGACTTAGCTGAAAAATGCCTCCAGAAGAGCTACTGATAGGCTAATATAACTAATATAGTCCAGTACACTAATTAAAGCATTATTGAGTGCCATCTTTGTAGCATATAGAGTAAGGTTTTGTGTGAAATTAATCTATGGCAAGGTGATGAAAAAGTACTGCAAGTAGGAACAATAGAAAATAAACAGTCTCTAATTACTTTATCCAACTGAGCTATTGGGTAATTTTATAGCCTAGTTTTAGTAAACCTATAGGGTGGTGAAGCATATTGCTTCATATTACAAAATTTGCCCACTGAACAGTTTTGAGGTGTTCCCACTCATTATGCTCAGGAAAACCAGCCTTCTGCCCCAAAGCTCTGGGTTTATTGTCCTGCAGCTTTTTCCCCCCCTGTTTTGCCGGTGTTCTATTCTTCCTCAGCCCACCAACTGCTACCCTCTCTAGAAATAGGAGGGATTTCTTCTTAGAACAACACACAGTTCAAGCCCCCTCCCCCAAGGGCCATCTGATTTGTGGCAGCGGACTTGGGGTGGAAAAACAAGCATGGGAGGAAGAGTTAAGCACACAAACATATTCGATACCCGCTTTCCAACCTCAAAGCTGTTTGAGATTTTTTTAAAAAAGAAGAAGACTGCTGCTGGACTAATATTTCACTCATCTGCATGTAGCATTTCTCTTGGCGCTTGGAATATAAGGCAAGGCCAGAAGATGGAATTTCAAAGCAGAGATAAGGCCCTAATGTTCAGCATCTGCAGTCAAAGGCACCATGTCAGAAAAAAAAGAGGAATGAATCTGAGATTCCACAATATTTACAGATCATATCTACAGGAATTTGCAAAAAACCTGGGCTCCCTTAACCTATTCAGTATTCATTTTTGGTTGATGTTCCTCTTTTGCTGGAGATTTTCTCTCCATCCAAGCATATTGCACTTGAGGATCTCTTTTAGCTGCTGGGCCTCTTGAGAGCAAGATTTGTGCACCACCCATCCTGACATACACACATGTTTTTGCTTCACAGGACCTTGCATGTAAGTATAGCATTTCAATAAAAAAACTCAATGCATTCTTGGTTCAAGACAGATTGCAATTGCCAGGAAGTGGGGGGAAACTTTAGCAAAGCTTTTTTTTTTATCCATAATTTTCAGCTTGTTGTTTTTTTAATGACAAATCCTAGGCTGATCGCCTTTTTCATGGCACAAAATGGATGGTGTTGGACATAAGCCTTTAAAAGTCTTGATGTCTTCCAGTCCATTAGTTTTTATGGCTGAATTTATGCTATATTGCAAAAAAAGATCTGCTAAATAGCCTGAAACGGCAGATTGAGCAAAACATCCAAAAATGCTCTGAAAGGGACATTAAAAAACACCCCAACAACAACACAATACTGACCAGCTTACAGGTAACAAGATCATTTTGCCATCAGCATCTCTATTTTATTTTTTATTTTTAAATGCTGGTAAAACATCTAATAGTATCAGATCTTAAATCACCCATTGTGGTTCATGTTTAAAGAACTATTGATTCTAATGCAGAGCAAAGATATCTGAGTGATACTGATGCACTCCAGTCTCTGCCATCAATCACAGAAACTCCTCCTTTTAGATGCTACACAATGCATATTTCAAGTCAACTTTGCTGGCTCCAAATGAGCAATAGATGGAGGAACAAAATGGCCTCTGACTAAATGCTTTTCACATGTCAAGTGCAGCTAGGAGAAAAGTCATTTATCTTTTTCTCTCTGTTGTCTCCTTTTCCCATACAAATCAAACTGTAAAAGGCAACTTGCATTAACACGTGATATAAAACTACAAAATCTGGTTTTCAAAGGAGAATGGGAGAGGAACATATTTATTTATTCAGTTGATGACCAGCAATGTAAAATAATAAAAAGGGAATAAAAGACAATCAAGGATCTACAGGGAAAGATGGGTACAATTATATACTGACAACTATATATTCTGAAACCCAATTACAATAATAGCATGTTTATTTACTAGCACTTATCTAATAAAATTATACATCAAAATATATTGCACATTTTTCATTTTGCTGGTCATTGCCGACTATAGAAGGCGGTGCTCATCTCCATTTCAAGGCCACTGAGCGAGCGCTGTCCGAAGACATTTCTGCAATCATGTCGCCAGCATGATGTCACAGAGCACTGTTACCTTCCCACTGAAGTGGTATCTATTTATCTACTCGCATTTGCATGCTTTCAAATTGCTAGCTTGGCAGGAGCTGGGGCAAGAATGGGAGCTCATCCCTTCGCATGGCACTCGGGTCTCGAACCTGGGCTGCCAGCTTTCCAGCCAATAAGACCAATATCTTAACTGCTGAACCACCACACCACCTCCACACTAAAATATATATCCTCTGAAAATTCTTGAAAATAACTAAGCAAGATGTTGATTTAAAAATGAGAGATCTTTAGTTCTTTAACCTATTGTGACTTATTATCATTCCAGTCGCACAAAATTTGGCTACTGAACGAGTGGTGTCTGGATTTGAGTCCTGGAGAAGATGGTTTACATAGGAATTATCTGATTTCCCTAGAAATCTCTGTAATAGAGGGAGGATCTACATTGTTCTGGGGTCCCTGTAGAACTTGCAGTGCAATAAGACATATGAGATGTTTCAGGATCCAATCTCGGTCGGTTACCGGGACCAGAGGTTTAGTCTTCTGAGCTTTTGGACTCATGCTGAGGATCAGCTTCAGAACGAGTCTGAAAACTCAGAACATTAAACCTCTGGTCGCGGTGACCGACCCAGATTGGATCCTGCAACGTTATCCTGGGACATGCCTTCGTTCATGTAAGATGTCTTCAACTTCCCCATTGCCTCACATACATATTAACTCAGCTATTGGGATTTTATCATACCTGCCTTGCAGGAGTGTTGTGGGGAGGAGAACGTGAAAGAAGAAAATAGAAAAAGTTAATTTAAAAAAAAAAAGGAACCCAAGGCAATCAGATATAAAGTATTATTACTTAAAGAAAAAAAGGGTGGAGCATAATGAATCCCCATCTGTTATTCTGGTTTCAAATATAGAAAAGGTTAAGATGTCTCTCACATAGCTCAAACTGAGAACAGGAGGATATGATTTCCTTAAGTAATTGTAAAAATGAAACAAGATGTAATCTAGAGATGAAACACCAGAACTTAAAGTCTGGTACAAAGTGGCTGCAACTTTGATAGTTCTGTATTTTCTGGAAGAGACAGATTCAGATCTATCAATTGCAGATTTAGCAGGAGTATCTCTCAGCATGGGGCAGGTATATTCATTTTTTGTCAGCTTAGAAGTACAGCTGTAATTTCTCAAAAGATAGGACTGCTAGCCTGAAATTTGCTTTTCTTAGATTGTCCTTCTGAAACGATAATATTGCTTGATCCTCCACTAATGTTGTGTTCAATAGACACCATTCTAGTTCGATTATTCGATTGTGATTCTCCAGGGAATCTGGGAGTAAAATTTCTAGTAAACATCTATAATACAGAGTCCCAAAGGTGCTTTTTTACAAAAGGCAACTGGACTTTTTTTGCTTTTACTTGAAGACGTTTCACTTCTCATCCAAGAAGCTTCTTCAGTTCTGATTGAATGGTGGAGAATGAAAGATGTATATCCCATGCAGTCATCTGGTCATTAGCACTCTCTCTGAGAACCATTGAGGCTACTTGGAATTTTATCTGTACCCTGAATAGTGCAAATAGATGTGGAACCTTCTTAGAACTGTTGAAGGGACTATGTTGTAAGCAGGAGATAGGTGATGGTGTATCCTTCCCACTCTGTTGAGAGAGGGCTGTTCAATCTTAATATAGATGGCCTCTTTGACCCCTCTATAATAGAGTCTTAGGCTGAATCCATGCTCCAAATTTTACATAGACAATAATTGATGTAAGACAGAGGGTTTTTAAAATATGGAAGAGTGAAAAAAGTCCTAATAACATTGCCTCTGTTTCAAGAACAGGCCACTCAAGAGCCTAGAATCTTGGAGAATTTTGTTCCATCCCCAACAGATTTTACATTTTTAAAAGTCTGATGGAAATGAGTATTATTATTTTAAATAAGAGAAGTCCAGTGCTGATATGACACCATTCCCAAATAATTAAAAGAGCTGCCATATCAGAGAATATAAAGAAATGGTTATTTTCAGGTGTGCTTCTAGATCTGAATGGACTTAAATAATTTCAACTGAAACATCTTGATGGTAAGAATGTTTTGACTACAAACCTGATACTGATGATGGTGGAATGTTCTAGTCCTTGAGTTCGTTTAGTGACCATTCAAGGTTACAACGGCATTGATAGAAGTGACTTGCTATTGTTTTTCACACTTATGAATGTTGCAGCAACCCCAGGTCAAAATTCAGACACTCAAAATTCAGACACTCGGTAAATGACTCATACTTATGATGGTTCCCGGGGTCATGTGATCCCCTTTTGCAACCTTCTGACAAGCAAAGTCAGTGGATAAGCCAGATTCACTTAACAACCATGTTACTAACTTAAAAACTGCAGTGATTCACTTAACAATTGTAACGAGAAAGGTCATAAAATGGGGCAAAATTTACTTAACAAATGTCTCACTTAGCAACAGAAATTTTGGGCTCCATTATGGTCATAAGTTGAGGACTACCTGTATTAGAGATCAGCCATTAGAGATACCTGTTCGGAGATGTGTTAAATCTGGACTTTCTCAATGGGACTGGGTGTCATGTTAGAAAGTCTTAAAGGAACCTTCGACTCTGTGATTCTGTCATTCTTAAATGCCTACATGGCCAGCCAGAAAGATTTATTCTTTTTCAGTCACAAGAATTTGCATTTTCAGTCACATTCCCAGTTAGGAAGCCACTGACGATAATCTGCAAAGGACAATGAAATATTGTAATCCAGAGTGCAAATTAACTAGAAAAGGTCTCAGCGGAGTAAATGGGGGGAGAAAATGAAGCAGACAAATAGGCTTGCTAGTTGCAGCAACCGAGATAAAATTGCATATTCATTCATCTTTCTTAAGATGGACATGTTGACCATGTCATAAACTATTTTCAGCAACTTCACGTGGGGATGTTCCAATTCACTTCCAATTCAGCCTAGACAGGGCCAAGAAAATAGACTTTTAACAAGTAGCAAATTAAAATGTCAAGACTGATCATACCGGTGCCTTGTTTACATGAGGGTTGTTATTTCGGTTTGTAAAGGTCTAAGAAGTTTTGCTTTCCAGGAATTAACCAGTAGCCGTTATCACATAAAGAAACTGCCCCAATAGCACTCTGTGGCTTTCTGACATCTCAATTTAAATTGCAATCTTCCTCAGCCAGGCCACCAAGCTTCCCAATTCGGAAGCCTTTCAGAATCAATTTCAATAAAAAAATGTGCGGCTCAGAGCTGCAGACAAAGCAGAGGCCTGGGTTTCTTCCTAACAGATATTTATTTCTTTGGGCTGACTGATGAGAAGCGGGGGGGGGGGCAGGAAGGGGACAGAGAGAGAGAGAGAGAGAGACAAAGAGATGACCTTCAAATTCCGCTTTTGGTACAAGAAGCAGAAACCACTGCAATCACTTCTTACTTAACCAAGCAAATGTTGAGGCTCCAAAACCTCTGCTGTTTCTCAGCTTCTTTGAACACCCGTTTTTGGGGTGTGTGTGTGTGTGTGTGTGTGTGTGTAAGAGGGAACACACCACATGGAGTGAGCAGGCATTTCAATTTTTTTGCTAAAAGCCAGAGTTTTGGTACTAGCCGAGAAGGAAGGGTGAAACAGCCCCTCCTCCTCTCCCTTCACTGGAGAGCTTTGTTTTACAGATAGTCCTTGCTTTACGACCAGAAATCTGCACCCAGATTTATGATCATCAATTATTGCAGTCCTCATTTGAGGCATCCCATGACCAGATCCATTTTTTTTCCTGGGTCATTAAGCAAATGCCATGGTCATTAAGCAAATACTGAAGTCATTAAGTAAACGCCACAGATCCCCTCAGCAGTAATCTTCAATCCTTGGAGCTTCGAGACAGAAAAAATTATAGATTAAATAAGAATGGAAATAGAATAGCTGTAAACTCATAGTAATAGAGAGATAGAATAAGTTAGGAGTTTAATTTTGTCCAGTAAAACAGTTTTGTGTGGGAAAATCAAAGACAGTTTTGTGTCTGTGTTCTGTAGCATATTTAGAACATTTCAATAGGTTCTTGTCATTTCTTGGAAGCTTTATTCTCCACCAAAAAAATTAGTGCCTCTTCTTCTATTTCAGGGATGTCCAACTGGCAGCCCACGGGTGGCCCACGGGAATCACACACAGGCCACACCCACCACAGCTCCGCGAAGTGGAAAAACATTGCAATACTGACGCTGTGAGTTTCACACCCGTGGTCTCCTTGATTTCTCAGAAATCAGAATCTGTTCTAGAACTAAGGAGAAATTTCCTGACAGAACCATTAGTCAGTGGAACAGCTTGCCTCCAGAACTTATGGGTGCTCCATCAGTGGAGGTTTTCAAGAAGAGATTGGACAGCCATTTGTCTGAAACGGTATAAGGTCTTTCTGCTTGAGAAGGGGGTTGATCTAGAAGGCCCCTAATGTCCTTTCCAACTCTGCTATTCTGTTATTTTCTTATCCTTGTCTTGTCTGTTAGAAGAGGAGGAAGGTGTAACTGCTCAAGCTGTTCATTTCCTATGGCACACCCTTCTATTTTCTTACGTTTTCCTGGCTGGCCCTAGTTGGAAAGGTCCAGGGGAGGATTCACATCTTGACCCCTTTGGTGATTGAATGGAAGCCAAGGAGGCTACAAACTGCGGTGTTCAATGTAAATCATACGTAACCTCATTATATTAATTCAGAACAAGAACGTCACTTTGATGCTTCCGAAGAAAACCTGGAAACAAATTATCTTCCATTAAATTGAATGAGACCTCTAGAAACGATGCAGAAAACATTTCTTTCCCAACTTAATGTTTAAAAATCTGTTTCGGTCTTTCCAAATCTGGTGCACTTTGAAATCCAGTTCTTCTCATTCCTAGCCAATATGACCAACATGTTCTCATCCTTATATCTTGGGTGGAGGACACAAGTCTCCATAATGTATGTATAATATGTTATTTATAGGCATCAAGCAAACTCTGAATTAATTATGGGAATTAAAGCAGAAGGTTTATTCATGTCTTCTTTAATTTGCCTTCCAGTATTAATTGTGGGGCTGGGAAATTTCAGAGTTCCCTATTCCTTCTCATTATCAATTTTGGAACTGGACAAGAAGTAGGCAGTTATAATAACCTGGGAATCAGGTAAATTTAATGCATCACTATCATCAAAGACAACAATAACAACCACAGTGCAGTCTCATTGTGCAGTTTCTTAACATTCCATATTATCCAATTATATTGCAAAGTAGTTTTTTATACAGTCATGCTTTCAATTATTATTATTTTTTTTCAAATAGTAATGAAAGAGAATTGTATGACACCTTTTAAGCTGGTTTTGGATTGTGATAGCTACCAGTAAAGTGAAAATTACAATGTGCTTTAAATAAACAGATTATGATCATCACCAATGCCAATCAGCATCTTCAATAAAGACCTGCACAGCAATGGAAAAATATACCATGAGATAAAACAGGGAGGCTGGTTATGAGGATTTGGAATTTGAAAAGCTTCAGAAAGATTGATATTCTAATAACCTGCATTTGGGTGGGTAAAGTGACCATTATATAGGGCTTATTTTGTAACATGCCGTCCATTGGGTATTTTCCTTTGCACAAAGGAATTGGTGTGATCATTTTACAGGAAGGAAAGAGTATACACTGGAAAATTAAAGAAAGGAAATAGCTGGATCATGTAGTATCAGGCTTTATTATGAAACTGAAATGATTTTTGTCATCTCAGTTCCTTGGAGACTCAACATGTAAAGAAGTAATACATTCCAATGAATCTAAACTCGGTTGTTAATCATAATTGGACCACATTAAAACCATTTATTCCGAGCCAACCACTGCAACCAATTATTGCATAAACCTCTGCTAAATCACTCACACAGCAACGAGTCAGCAGCCAATTCATATAAACAAAATATTACATTATTTCTTTTGGGCTAGTCTGTTGAGTCTCCTGCCCGGGAAGGGTCCACACACCCAAAAGACAAGCTATATTTCATTTATGATAACTTGAAATAAATATAGTGAATATGGCACTCTCTCTTCCTTTAATAATTTTCTCTGCGTTGGGAGAGGTTCCAAGAGCTACACCAGGAACTCACGGGTAGTCCTTTCCCCTCTGAGTGTGTAGGAATAACAGAGTCATACTCTGAGACCATGGATTATACAATCCAAACAGAAATAAGTCAATGCCTGAATTAAGAAGTGTCCCATTTCGGTACATACAGTATCAGCGTGGATGGTATTTCACCCTGCAACACACGCTTGCTTGCTTTTCAAAGAGTTGTCGAAGCCCTTATACAAAGTATTTGAAACATTAGTGAAATGCAGAGATTCAGGTTAAGGGGAAGATTTTTCCTTTCGATGGCAAGCTGGAGTACACTCCAGTAAGTGGATGAATTTGGGATAAAATCCGCATTTCATCTTTTTTTTTTCCTTCCATTCAATCTTGTACAATTCTCAGAAATTGCCTGGACATGTCCCTGCAATTTTCTTGGCAAGGTTTTTCCCTAAGCGCTGTTGCCTCCTTCCAAGGGCTGAAAGAAAGTGACTGGCCCAAGGTCACCCAGTTGGCTTTGTGTCTAAGATAGAACTAGAACTCCTGGTTTCTAACCTGATGGCTCAACCATCAGGGTTCTCCATTAAATGTATATTTCATCAAACTGAATGTTAACAATTACTTCCCATGTATCCAATCATTGTTTTCCATTTGCAACATTTATGATTACGTCACAGAAATCCTAAAGAACTCCTGGAATTTAAATCGAAGGAGGGGATTCCTATGAGTTTTGAGACCTCATATTGTACCTCAGGTTTGAGGCAAAATATTAAACCCCCGTGAAAATTCTTTCTTGTATTCCTGATCTATAATTGCGAGTTGCTACAAAATTTGCTCCTTTTCTATCTTGTTCACTGAGACAAACACTTTGTCTTGGGGAATAAAGAAAGTAAACAGGACTGGTAGCAATTCCAAAGACAGAATCAAAGGCAAAGAGCTTCTGCTGTTTTTCATGATTCTTTGAAAACTGAATATAATGCTGCCGCTACATTAAAGCCGAGTTCTCTTTCTTTCATTGAAGTTCACAAGTTTTGAATTACACCTGACCCAGGGTTCTAGGCCAAGTGTGGTCATATATGCTCCTTCGTGCAATATTTGTTGCTCGCTTCACTCCCATCCATCTTCTGTAGTATGTCCAAAGTAATTTGGTGAGTTGCAATCCCACAACATTTAAAAGTCTAGAACACTCTTCGTTCTAGTGTGGAACCAGGAAGACACTGCACTGTCAAGATGTTCAACATCTTTGTGTACGTATTTGTTCGCACATACACATAGATGAAAGACTATGTCCTGTAAGGCCTTCCCACAGGAAAAAAAAATGATTGCCAAATGCTGATCCAGAACAGAAAGTGAAGAAGCCACAGCAGCAAGGGAATTTTTCACAGGGAGGTGGTAACCTAAAGTCCTTTCAGGAACAAATAACTAGGAACATTCGTTGACTTCAAAGCACATAAGAGTTTAATATTGCTACCTATACACAAGAATTTGGTCACCTAACAGTCAAAGCTAAACTGGTGCTAGATAAGGGTCAAAGGAATTCACAAGGGTCTGGACTTGGGTCTCCTGTGGCAACATAAAGATTCCAATCTGATAACATATTGAACCCCACCCTCCAGTTCAGCCTGCTAATCTCCTAGAAGTCCTAGGCTGAATGCCTTACAATAAATTATTTCAAATCAAAAAAGGATTTTCTTAAGCCAATTTAGAGTTCAACCAACATGGAAAGAGGAGAGGAGTGGCTTAAATAATAAATGCAGATATGCTTTCAGAAACACCAGCACTTGTGTTATTACTATTATTATTTCTTCTAGTTAGGAATTAATTTCATTGTTCAAGTGTTGCTTCAGAGTCAACCAGTCTGAAAATCTGTCAAAACTCAAAATCTAATAATACATTAACAAACCAATAGGGGGTAGCAAAATTTTTGTAAAGAAAGGAGAAAGTCTGGCGCCATTGTAAAAAATTCCAGTGTAAAACAATTAGTAGTAATGATTACAAATTCATTTCAGAATACATTCCCAACCACACAGCCAGGAGCACAAATTTAAAGCCAAATTCAACTGTGTGTAACACTACAAAGTAATTCAAAAAATAACCTTTTATCTAGACGTCAGATAACTCCACATTGCACTATAGGATGCTGATGGATTTCTAGTTATAGATTTTTTTTAAAAAGAAATTACACTTGGTCAAAATTCAAAGGAACCGCTTAATAATGATCAAAACGTTAAAACTGTATTAAATTCTTTTAAATGTCTTAAATCTGCAGGGTTGTTTAACAGTGTACTGAACATGCAAAAGACCCATACAAAAATACGTCCTGTGGGTCTCTTCTAAAGCTAGCTATGGGGACCATTAAAATATTGCATTAACTGTTTCTCCAGACAAAAGAATTAAAGCTCAAAGATGGTTGACAAATGTTGTTTCCTTCCTGGGAAGCCACAGCAATACTCAAGAATCCAAAATATGTTATGACACGAGAGTTCTCCATTTTGATGCTGTAAACCAGGAGAGTTTATGAGGATTTAAAGTGCTCTCTGCTGCCATATTTATACAGAAAACATTACACGTAATCCTCGGCTTATAATCACAATTGAGCACAAAGTTTCTGCTGCTAAGCAAGACAGTTGCTAAGTGAGTGTTGCCGCATTTTACGACTTTTCTTACCACAGCTGTTAAATGAATCACTGCAGCTGTTAAGTTAGTAGCCCAGTTGTTAAGTGAATCTGGTTTCCCCCATTGGCTTTGCTTGTCAGAAAATCACAAAAGGGGATCCCACGATCTCAGGACACTGCAACGGTCACAAATATGAGTTGCCAAGTGTCTGAATTTTAATCGCATGACCATGGAGAGTCTACAATGTTGTAGGTGTGAAAAACAGTTGAAATCACTTTTTTCAATGCTGTTGTAACTTTGAACAGTCACTAAATGAACTGTTGTAGGTCGAGGACTATTTGTATTGCATGCATGACTCATCCCCCCCAAAAAAAAAAAAAAAGACCGGAGCTTCAGGCTTCTGGCTACAGCTACCATCTTGATATTTTAATCACCGCTACTCTCTTTCAGGTACTCCTTCCTATTGTCTTTTGAATTAAGCACAGCATCCGGTATATCCTGTCCAAAAAGTTAGATAATGATCATTTAGAGAAGGAGGAGACAAAAAGGAGGAGGCTGCATAAGCAAAGGAACATAATATACTATTTCTTCAGGTTAATAATACACTTTGAGATATTGATCTTCCAGAAAACTGTTATAAAACTGTCACAGCTTTTGTGCCAGGGGGAAAAAAAACAAACCCAGAAGCCTGCTAGCTCATTTTACTAAGAAATCTAAAGACGAGCCCCCAGTCTCTTTCATTCCACAGGATTCAAATGGTGAAGGAGACGCTCCTAATTCATTTGAGTATACACAAATGTGGGATGTCTCTCTACAGGAAAGGGAGTAAGGCCAGGAGCCTGAAAAAAAAAAGTTATATCATCTGAAAGTAGATAGAATAAATCAAAACCAAGCTAGTCCCTTCTTCTTCCCATAGCCTTTCCTGGGAGCCCTTATGAAAAGAGGCAATATTTGCTTAGCATGGTAGACCAACAGTTCACGTTCAAATGAAAAGGGGAAAATGCCATGCAGGCAGGTGAGAAAGTAACTGACCCAAGGACATCCAGTTGGCTTCATCTCCAACAGTCTCCCGGTTTCTGAGGTCCTAACCACTACACCAAACTCAGTTTCAAAGTCCATGTATGAAGGAGAAACTCTATGTAGTCACCAGTAGTCATCAACAGATGACTTGATGTTACACAATCAAGTCCATGTAGTTTTCTTGGCAGAAATATTCGTAAGTGATTTGCCAAGGCCCCCATCCGAGATTTGTTTAACCCATAATTATATTCAGGGATGTCTTGATAATGATCTTAGCCAAGCATTTTGTCTGACCCTCCAAGCCAAGAACTTTGTCTGACCCATCTCTAGCTCTTTTTTCTTTCTTTCCTTGATACCACCTAAGGCTACCTATGTGATGTGGTGCCACCTACTGATTCCTACAAAGAAGAAAGAGACTCGTCTTTTCAATATACCAGAAAAGAAGTATTTGAATACATTTGCAATTTTGGCCAAAATATGGAATTTTTGGAATTTTTGGTGCTGCAGATGTAGATTAAAATTAGAGATGGAGAACCGGACTTTTTTGACTGTTCGTGTCTTCAATATAGAAAGAGTTTATTTCAAACAGGTTGCTTCTGTGCATTTGGCAATTCTGACAGGAATCAAGTATAAACATTATTTTTAATCTGGCTTGAGTGTTTCCCCATCTGTAATAGTCATTCTTGCCTGGGTCATCTACAATAGCCCCCTTTGCTTCCTGTAATTTACTTCAACTCAATGAAGGACCCCATTGGAATACATTTTCCCACAAGACCTTTAACTGAATGGAAAATGTGAGCAGTAAGAAGGGCTTCAGAAGGATGATAGAAAAATATCTGAGACATTGAGTTTTCTGTCTTCAGTGATGCAATAAGCTCAAAGACACTACCTTTAAAAAAAAAATATCAAGAATCTGAGAATGAGAGAGAATTCTGAATCTCTCCTTTTTCAAGGAAAGGAAACTGTTAAGAAATGGCAAGACACGGAGTTGGTAGGTATCACTCATGTCTAACATTTTGAATGAATGAATGAATCCCAGTTCCAAACAGAACACCTAATCAGTCAAGACTCACTAACCTTGTGAAATAATCCCATTACCAAAGCAGTCTGCCACCATTTCCCCCCTGCCTTAACAAGATCTCACATCTCCTTCTCCTCCTCATTTATATATACTGTATGTGCACACTGAGGTAAAATGAGGTATAGCACATAATCTATGTTCATTATGAACTGGATCCCATATTCCCTGTACAATCAAGATTTCTATTGATTTCCAAAAGAAGATGTACCACAGGATCAGACCTCTAGCAGACAGGCATTAATCAAATAAGGATCTTTTCCACAAGTTCTATTAATCAACTCCTGAACCATCATTGCATGGCATGTCTCTCAAGGAATGCTACAGAGCACAACTTATTAAGGGGAAAAGCTTAACGGTTACACTATTAATTTTCTTTTTGTTGGCAGGATATGACCTTCGTTGGTGCATCTTTCATTCCGTTCCCTCTCCCCAAAGGACAAACCAATAGCATTTCAACCCCATTGTCCTTTTCAATTGAAATCTCAGACACTTGGAATCTAAATAACGAGGGTCTGTAAATATATTGCAGAGGTCTGCGCTTGAGTGAAGGAGAGGGAGTCTCTTGAACCAACAAATCAGTCAACAGCAACAAGAAAGGTTGAGTGATTTTCTCCCCCTGTATTACTTAGGCAATTCCATTCAGCTCAGTCAGTCCAAAGTTATAATCACATTTTAGACTTCTCTTCCAGCATAGATGAATGGACTTCAACTTAACTAAAAATAGATATTCAAATGTAGGGGACAAAAGTTTATACCAAAAGGAGCTGAAGAATAATGAGAGCTGGAAAAATAATTTACTCCTGCTTCTATCAAGTTGTATTTCTTCCAGCGGGCCTCTAAAACGTATTCATTGTCCAAAGTTCTCAGGCCTTTAGATCTATATATTCAAACCACCATGATTAGAATTAGGTACTCTTGTACTAAGAGGATTAATTTTCATATTTGTTGGAATCAAAGAAATCTCAGTGGATTTGCAAGATTTATCAAAAGTAACTGTTTATCTTTCCCTGGCTGAAATTCTACCCAAAAGCAACTATTTGTGTGATTTGTATCTGAAACACAATGTTTCTAAAAGTTGCATGCCAAAATATCACATTTTAATAAGGAATATACATCAAAGAAAGCTGAATTCTGAGAATTAATAATATTTGTGTGTGTATGTGTGTGTGTTTAAAAAAAAACAGGCTTTGTGGCGGTAACTGACATTAGGAGTTTCATATCATGGGGAAATCCTGAACAAAGCTTTAATGAAAATGCAGGCCATATCTAACAGACCAGAGTCCTGAATATCAAATATGCCAACGTTAGTTTCATCTTCAACATTCCCACCAATATAAAGAGCTTAAATACTCTTATGAACTCTTTTATTTTTAGATTAAACTTCAAAAAAATGGTCCTTCCCCACTTTTTCTAGCTATCTGTGAAGAGTGAAATTAGGGTTTCAACTCATAACTGTTTGAGAATTAAAACAATTTCTCCACCAGACTGGAGTAAGGAGACAGTTCTTTAAAAAGTCATTTCTAAAGAAGTTTGGCTCACTGTAAATTGAAAATCTGAACCATCTACGATACAAGAAGTAGAGAACAAGCTCACGGCTCACTTCCAAACTATTAAAAAATAAGAACAAAACTGAATCCACATTGCAGTCCATTTTCTCCATCCAACACCCAGCGAAATGACACTGGGAGGAAGGTGCTTTTCTGAAAGTGTTCTAAGAAAAAATAATCTCTTTAAGGGTTTGAAAGGAGTTTGCGGGGCAAGAAATTCCATGTATAGGTCCATGAATAGATCCCTTTGACCATATACTGTACTCCAAAAGATGATAACATATAGAAGAGCTTGACACTAAGAACTCATTATGGTTGATTGCCAGAGAAACTGAATTTCATAAAGGATTCCAGGAGCTTCTAAATCACCAGAGACAAAGAGCAAAGCAATGTTTGAAATAGCACTGAAAAAGAGTTGGTTTAAAGAAACCAGTCCTGCAGAATGTGACTTCTCTGAAAAATAACCCCAACAGCTTCCATTTCCGTTGTTCATAATTGTTCTGGAAGGTTCATTTCTGAGGAATCAATACAATAACAATTCTCAAAAATTACATGGGTTGTAGGGAACAATTAAACAACTCATCTTATTCTCAGCAGGAAACTGGAAACTTAGCAAACACTGAATTAACATTTTTAATATTGTGAAGGGGAATTAATAAGCATGAATCTCAAAGGAGAAATGTCAGGGATTAGAAATGTTAGCAACAAGTATCTTGCTGTGACTTGGAAGGTGACAGAAACATTCCCCGGTGGTAGAATCAGATTATTGTTATTGTTATTATTGTTATTGTTGTTGTTGTTGTTGTTGTTATTATTATTATTATTATTATTATTATTATTATTATTATTATTATT
>JANHFL010007435.1:15558-27092 GCA_032468155.1 Oxyrhabdium leporinum
ATTATTATTATTATTATTATTATTATTATTATTATTATTATTATTATTATTATTATTATTATTATTATTTGGGGGGGGAGAAAAAAGAGAGAAATCCTGCTTTTGAAAAAGACCAGCCAAATTTTAGGTCTCTCCAACTGCCATCTAGCTAAGAGCCATTCCATTATGTTATGTACTTCAATTGAATCCCAGAAAGTTGTGATCAGTTTTGTAACTTTAAAAACTCGTGTTTGACTTATCCTCCTTCTTCCTCCCACACCCCCATTAATTCTCCTTCTGTGTTAGACTTTTTAGATTGTAATCCTAAAAATAAGAATTATTTTACGACAGATAATTGTAATCAGTCTAAGGACATAAGATTTGGGGGGGCTGAAATCCTTCCGGGCATTAAAAGACCAGGACACATACTTCCTATGTTCATTCATATTCACTATGCCTACATGCCTGAGGACTCCTCCGCTGCAGTATGTCAAGCTGGGAATTCTGGGAGTTGTAGTAAAAGTATCTGGGAGTCATGAGATCATAAAGGGATTTGAGTTCAATCAAAGAATCCTGCTCTGTATTCCACCTGCCTGAGTGTTATATCCAAGTTTTGTAATTGCTTCTAAAGGTGGATTCTGCATCCTACTTTACAGAAGATAGTAAGAAAAGCTATCCAAGGATCGTCTTATATTTGAACATGATTTTCTCTTGTAGTTGAACAGGTAAGCTCACAAGGTGGAAAGCTGGAGGTCTCCGATTCTTCTTGCAGTCTTCCCACTTTGCTGCTGCTCTTACTTTTGGATAGCATGTGGTGGTTCTTATTGCTTTCATCTTTCTTCCAGGGATCTACATATCCTCTTCCCCAATTCCAATGTGTGAGATGAATAGGGATCTCACAAAGCTGGCTCTTTTCAGCATTAAAGAGTCATTAAAGAAAACCTGACACCGCAAGAACTACTAGAATTGTGCTATATTGTTATACTGATTAATAACATCTCTCATAAGCCTGCCAGATTTTTTTTCCCCTTCCCTCTTAGATCAAAGAGAATCAAGGCAAGGCAATATTGAGTTTCTTCCTCACCCCCTCTTGTCTTTCTGGATTAAGATCATGTTTTCATAATGGTGGCTGTATTTCTTCTTCAAAGCCATCTCTGTACATAGAATTACAGAGACATTATAGAAGCATTATAGCTACAGGAAGCTACAATTCTTTACCTTGTATTGTAAACAAAAAAATGAGCGATCTCAGCTCAATGCAATAAAACAGACATTAAACCTCAAGCAAGATTCCTAGCTAAAGATTTTTTACTTATCTTCTTTTATTTATCCAAAGAGAGCAATTTCCCCAAACAGATATTCTCTGCATCTCTGTTATTCCGGAGCCTCTTGATTCCTGAGATTCTGATCAATTGATTCTGAGTCCTCTTCCCGATGCTGGTATCCAATTTCTTGATTCTTCTCCAGTTTTGCCTATTGAATTTTCCTCTTATTTTAAGAAGGACTCAAACTTTCTACCTCCAAGGAGGAACTGAAATCTCTCGCCTCTATGTGGCAAACAATCCTTGTATTGATTCCATGTCTGTACCTGTCTGGCTGGTAGACTGGCCAGTTGTGAATGTCCTCTATTGCAGACTTGAATAACCTTCTGCTGGCCAGGATTCAATCTTCGGAGGGAACGAGGGCTTTAGAGGCCAGGCCAGACAATACAGAAGAAGCAAAATTTCAGAGAATGAAGGGCTCTATTTCTTCCCTTTATTTAAAGCCACAACAAGGCTACTTTAACTCTTACTCTATCATTTCCATGTTCTTCCTGATTCGAAATGCCTTACTTCTGTGTGCATTGTGTTACCAGACACCTTGCGAAAGAAGAACATGATGGTTTTTTTTGTCCTCCTGTCCAGCACATAATACTATATTATTGCTAGCAGGTGTTCTTGAAACCCAAACATTTATCGAAAAAAAATATTGCAATTGAAAAGCCAGTTTTTCTGATTCTGGAAAAAGTAACTTCATATGCTGTATAAAAGAAAAGAGCCATTGGTGACTCAGTGGTTAGAATGCAGTATTGCGGACTAACCCTGCTCATATTGCCAGGAATTTGATTCCTTCGATCCTGACTGGCTCAAGATTGACTCAGCCTTCCATCCCACCGAGGTCGGTAAAATGACGACCCAAATTGTTGGCGACAATATGCTGACTCTGTAAACCGCTTAGAGAGAGCTGTAAAGCACTGTGAGGTGGTATATAAGTCTAAGTGCTATTGCTATATCATATAGGTATAAGTACTTTCTAATGACTTTCTTATGGGCTTTCCAATGAGCTGAAAATGCATTGGCTTGTCGGAAGCTGGGAATTCCATGGTCCCCTGCCTTGATCAGGGAGTTGGACTAGAAGAGCTCTGAGGTCCCTTCCAGCCCTGTGTTTCTGCCTTCTGCTTTCCACCACCACCACCCCGATTTATCACCTGTACCTTTTGTCATGGTTGCCAAGAGAGTTAAACAATTATGTCCTCCTTTCCAATTGTCCGTCTCTTTCTTTGCCTGTTCAGCTATCCAGTGTTTTTCTAGGCCTGTCAGTCTCTCTGTGTGAATTGCCCCAGGCGATGAAAGACACTAGAGATTTATTCCTCTTTATAGCCTTTCCAAGTTAACATGTGGCTGGCAGTTCACGAGCCAGAAGAAAGGAACAACTTTGAAGCTGCCCATCGTTGCTTAGCAGTGTCACCAAACACTTGGTGCAGGTAGTCCTTGAGTTACCACAGTTTATTTAGTGACCGTTCGAAGTTACAACAGCCCTAAAAAAAAAAGTGACATATGGCTGTTGCAGCACCCCCAGGGTCACGTGATCAAAATTCAGATGCTTGGCAAGTGACTCCTATTTATGATGGTTGCAATGTCATGTGATCATCTTTTGCGACCTTCAGCCAATGGGGAAGCCAGATTCGCTTAACCGTGTTACTAATTGAACAACTGCAGTGATTTGCTTAACAATTGCGGCAAGAAAAGTTGTAACTTGGGGCAAAATTCACATAGCAACTGTCTCACTTAGCAACAGAAAATTTGGGCTCACTTGTGGTCCTAAGTCAAGGACTACCTCTATATTGGTACTGTATTTAGTTTTCAGTCGTGATTTCTGAGCTTGCATCAAAAAAAATTGATGAAGATGAAGGTTATCTCAAGCTCTCCACTATCACCATCCTTGGTCTAGGAGGAGATGCTCTCCTATTGTCCCAAAATAGCCGTACTACTGAGATACCTGCTAATTTTCCAACAAACTTCTAAGGGAAATAAAACCACCTGCCTTGATGAAAGCAATCAACTCTGACATTAAAACAACAATGTCCCCACCCCAGTTCAGAAAAGCATTTGTTGCGTTCAGTTCATCTTTATGGCATCTAGACAGACATAGTTACAAAGTAGGCCTGACATTCAATGAAGGCCTGTCTGTTCAAAATTATATTTTTCTTTTTCCATCTTTGATCGGTTTGTGTTCTCATCAGCAAGCAGTGCTATGAATATTGTCATGAGCCGCCCAGAATTGCTTAGAAAAGATGGGCAGCCACACAAATCGAATAAACAGAAATGCAATAGGTGGATAAAAAATCCAAATCCAGTCTAGACATCTGGCTGTGTGACAAATCATCATCATATGTTTGCTACATAGATTTATGCAACAAGCTTGAAGTGTATTAAAACAACCTGAATAGTTTTGAAACGGCACTAGGGAATTGAATATTTAAAAGTCTTAGAGGAAAAATCCTAAAATTAATTAATTCCTTAATTAAAGCTTAATCAAAATCCCACAAAGGTAAGCTTTGAGTGGCCAATTTAAAGAAAGCAGACTTATGACAAAAACCAATGTTTTTCACTGCTATCAAGAAATGTTAATTACAACCAAAGTGACGTGAAGAATACAGCTAGCAAGGTTGCTCCTTTTAAGGAAGATGGAAGCTGTCTAACAACCCACGCACTTCTATCAGTTAGTAATTATATCTGCATATTATATACTATCAATTATTTTAAATCTGTGCACTTTCCAAAGTGCTCTCTAGAAGACTTTGGACATTCTTGGATGCATAATATATTTTTGTTTCAACTGCTTGTTTACTTATATGTCTCTTTTCTTAGGTATCCATACTCAAAGTGACTACCACATATATTTGCTAATTTACCAGACGTGAGTAGATTCGAACAGATGGATCAAATAACTATTGGTCTTTCAAAGGGCCTAAAACTCCCAGGGTCGTGTCAAGGCTAACTGAAGCTCCCTTTTCAATTGTGTGCATCGTTTTCCTTGTCATCTTTCCTCTTTATTTCAGTTTTCTTGTTTTTAATGTTTGAATAATTTGTAAATCACCCAGAGTCACTAGGAGTCGAGCAACATCTAAATTTAATAAATTATTATTGTTTCTCTCGCCTTAAATACTCTTCAGAGTAATTGTGGACTTACTCTAATCTGTAGTGTATGTAAGTACACACATCAACCTTCCTAGCAGGTTTTATATTATTGGTTATTTCTTTTAAGCAATTATCATCCATTTGAAATGTGTTCCTCCAAATGGCTTACATGTTAATAGCAACAGTTCAGATGCCAGCTAAGTTTATTTCTCTTTACTTCTTGGTTGGCCTTCACTGCTATAAAAAAACCTACTGCATATGTATACCTATAAAACAACTACTGTAAAGTCATAAAGGGCAATGACCTATCATTATCCTGTATGCCACTGTTAATAAAGACTGTGCATCTTTAGCTGCAATTGTCACAGCCTGAATAAGCTCCAGGCAACAGCTATTTTCTCCACGACCAATTCTCCAGTACCTCAGTGCTTATCTAACCTTCTTTACATAACATGAGGAACCAAGCCATTCCCTACAGATAAAAAGTAGACGCAAGCTATTAAATGAGCAACAGAGAGGAGAGACATTTAGCCCAGGTTTTCTCAGCCTTGGCTGACCAGGGAAATCTGAGAATTGAATTCCACACATCTTAAAGTTCCTAAGGTTGAGAAACACTGCTCTACTCTTCTTCAGCTTCTCCAACTAAATGGCTCCAAATCAGTTGGACTTTCACTCCCATATCCAATAGCTGGTTGGTTCAGAATTACAGGAAGTCACCCAACACATCTGGGAGTCACTGTATTTAGAAGGACTTCCCTAATTTTAGTCCTCCTTCTGCTCCATGTCAATTACTGTGTTTGACAAACAATCCACTGCAATTAATATTAGGATGGTTTAAATATTCATTCAGTCTAGTAACTTGTACTGTTCTTTGACAGAAATTGCAGGTCCAGGATTAGGCCAGTCAAAGAAGCAATAAAAGACAAAAATGGACAGCATCAACCCAGGTCAGGAGCTCAGCTCCTGCTGTTTTCTGTGTTGGAGAGAAGAATCCTTTCCCTTGGCACCATTATAGGAAAAAAAAAAGGGGGCAATTGAGTTGAAGAAATGAAAGCCAGAGAGGAATCCTTGACAGCCACAAACATCCTGGGAGCTAAAATGTTTCTTTCTCTCTCTGGGAAAATCCATCACCAAATTTCTCTGCTTACAAATTAGAGAGAGTGCTTTGAAATCTACAGTCAGTAGGTAGAGAAAGGGTAGATGCAGATTTCAAGAGAATAAAAACCATTCTTATAGTCGATACTTATCTCTGCTTCCTTTATTCCATATGTATCCTCCCCAAGCTGCTGGTCCTTGCCTTCCATGGCAGGCATCCGATTCCAAAATGTTGGGTAGTCCTGATATCAGACAATATTTGTAGCTCAGGCGTGAATTGTGTGGGGTCTTTGATGTTATTGGATTAATATACTGATGTAAGAGTATTGCTTATAAGTTGTAAACCACCCCGAGTCTTCGGAATGGGGCGGTATATAAATGTAAAAATAAATAAATAAAATAAAATGTTCTTTCTCTCTTTTTTTGCAAATATATCATTATGATGAACCTGAGTAGTCCCTTAAGATCTCATTCTTTACATGCTACGGTCTTATCAGTTTCTATATATTTTCCTCCTTTGCCTCATTTTTTGTTTTGTTTTGTTTTTACAGATAATTGTCAGTTATCCCATACCGTGATAAGGTGAGCTCAGTTTCTCAACTCTGGAAATTTCTGGACTTAAAATATAGAGAACCCAAGGTGTCAATGAAGTGTTTTTCTGGGGAGACCGGTCTATCAGGGCAACCTGGTCTATCCAAATATGGGACGGAGCATACTGCTTCCGCTTTCGCCTTTCAACCCCAATCCAGGAGCCTTCACAGGCAGTATTTCTTTGTCGGTAAGTTTAAATTCAACACAAGATGTCAATGCTTTGATATACTGCAGAGGTGACAGCCTAACTAGGACCTTTCCCATCTCCGCCCCCAATGAAAATAAGATTGATGTTGACATTATGAAATCCTTTCTCTGTCTTAAAGAGGATTCTCCCGATTGGCTCAATCTCACTATACATTTCAGTTTTGATGCAAGGCTGTGAATCTAAATGCATCCTGCACTCTTTACATAGTATGAGATTGTTTTACTCCAGTGCAATTAAGAGCTGTGACGAAGCTGTACAAGGAAATGTTACAGTTCCTTGAAAAAAAAATAGTAAAATGAAGATGATTCTTGAAGAAACTTGTATATGTTATCTTCCGCATACATTAAATATTCAGATTATACATGCTGAAATATGTTATACACACACACACATATATATATATATATCAGCAAAAAAATATAACCATATATATATATATATATTCTGCAACATGTTTTGCTCCCGTTGGACTATCAGAGCCAGTCAAATTGGTAGCAGGCCTCACAAAGGTCACCCATGTTCCAGGAAGCTATATCTGTGTCCCACAGCTGCATTGAATTGTCCCTCCTTTTTTTCCTAGGTCCAAACTTTCCAGATACAAAATTTCTCTGTGGGTAAAGCACACTGCAGCGAAAACCAGCAAACCCTAATCAACATAATTTATTTTTTCCAGTAAAACAAACAAATAATAACATTCAGCCGTATTGCAAAATACACATATATATATATATAGATGTTCCTATCGCTCCGTCCCTACCTTTCTAAAATGAGACAAAAGAAAAACCAGCAATATCTGCGGTTCCAGAGAGCAAGAAACAGAGTTATGATTGCATAGATTTGCTACACTCTCCAGGTGATAAGCAAGTTTCTGCCAAACTGGCACATTTCAAAAACAAAACAGCCAATTCTTTTTATACAATAGAACTATTCTCTCTGTTAGATGTTAGAAAAGTGTGCATGTCAGTGTGAGCAGAGGATCAAATCTGTCAAATAATCAGGTCATTGGTATTCTTAGAGTAGTATATTGCCACCATTGCTGGGTACTTTCCACTGAATTCCAGCAGGCATCACAGCAACAATGAATAGCTAGATGACTGAAGCCCACCGGAAAAGATGTAATGACAATAAGGGACGGAGCGATAGGAACATCTATATATGTGTATTTTGCAATATGGCTGAATGTTATTATTTGTTTGTTTTACGGAAAAAAAAAAGTTATGTTGATCTCCTGGGCTCCTTTAGGTAGAACAGCAGCATATCTAGAAAGCAAAATAAATAATGAACTTGGTCCAGAAAACAAGAAAGCAGAAGGCAAGGATTGAGAGTCTCTCATAATTTTGCTAAATGCCAGCATGTTCCTGCTTAACTTCCATTGAGGGGTTTCATTTATGTCCTAAGCGTGCCACCATTATGGGATAATTATATATGTCCAACCTTCATGTGCAAAACCCAAGAGAAAAAGAGCTGTTGCTGCAGACTACCCACAAATATCTAATTGTACTTGGAGAGGAGCTGACCTGGAAGCCAAGCAGAAGTTTTTAATATAATACAATCATTAATCTCTAAGCTTTCCAGGTGGAGCAGAAACATAAGTCATTCATATTATCCTATAGTATGTAAGATATGCCAACAGACGTGGTTTTCAATGCTTTGCCATTCAGACAAACTCTATTCAGATAAGAATAGAGGTCTCAAATCTTTAATTGTTGATAGCTAACCAGGTAAATTAGGTACATTGGCTTTGTATAGAAGATGTATTATAATTTGGGTGTATCTACAGATGTTTGAATGTTTTGTGTTTTCTCCATTGCTCAAATGTTGCTTCAGTCCTGTCTGCACAATAATATCCAACTTAATTATTAGAACAAGACAGTCTATATATATATATATATTCTACACCACACCCTTCTACCAATTTATCAGATGGCGGGTGCTTTGTAAAACCTCTACCCCTATTCCACCAGGTTCGCTGCAGTTGAATTCTTAACTTATCCTTGCTGCTGCCTTTTTTCCCCCCCAACGTTAATATAAATCATACATTCAATCAACCGGGAACCAAATGACCAGCAATCATATTTGATCTCACTTAAAAGCAGCCTCAGCATATAAAAACTCTCCAGGTATCAGAGGATGATCAAATAAGCACACTCCAGAAAGCTGTAATTAAAACGAGGAACATGATCCAGCTCAGAAAGCCTTACAGCTATCAAAGGGGGAGTGGGGGAAAAGTATACACGAGTGAAGAAATCAGAAAAGAATTTCCCAGCTGCAGACCAGCGAAAAGGCCTTTTGTGTCCTGAACCTCTCTGTAATCTCAAATCATAATACAAAGGATGATTGAAAAATAAGCAATTCCCATTTGAACGCAGGCACTGAATGAACGCAGAAAATGCAGGCAGCCCACCAACCAGAATGGACAGTTTGTGCAACTTAGTAATCTCCTAACAGTTGACTTTGCGATCACTTCAATCACTCTAGGTGGCCAGGGGGAAAAGAAACTTTCTTCTCCTTAGATGTCGTGAGCATCTATTGTCTTTTGTATCTTCTACACACATACCGGTCTTCTTTCCAAACTTTCAGAAGAGGCAAGATTGTTTTCCTCCCCCAACCAATGTGTTCCTCGCCATTTGCACAGTAGCCATAGATGCCCACCGAACACCGAGAATCAAGTATTCCATTATGATAAATCATACTCAAAGGGCATGAAACAATTCAGCTGTCGTTTTAGATCACACGCATACAGTAGGCATACAGTTTTTTGTTTTTCCTGACTGAAAATCTCTGTATGTATACACACTACCTAAATCAAAACCCAGCAAAATGGATTCAGAAACATTTTGTTGGGGCGGGGGGATGGGGGGAATCTGTTAGGCAAGCATTTTGGTGACAGGGTAAGGGTGGAGTGAAAATCAGATTGTTAAACTGCATTTTGTTCATACGTTTGGAAATTTGAAGGCTGATAAATTGAAGAAACGATTCCCAAGATTTTTGCTTTTCAATATTTTCCCAGCTAGTATGGCAACAATACAATGTGAAGTCTAGAACTCTACTGCCCTCTGCGGGCTATTTTCCATGCTTTAGCACTTCTGCAAATTATTTTTCTTAATTAATTCCCATGACTGGCTTTTCTCATGCCAGCACCTGGGATGGGGAGTGCGGGGGAGAGAAGCATCCAAATGAAAATCAAAATGAAAGCTTATTTACAAAAATATACCAACATGCTCTAAGCCGCTGGCCTTTAAGTAGTGAGAAATATTCAGAGATAGATCTGAATGCCACTCTGCAGAATGAGAACCTTGGAATGGTAAAAAATTCAAAACAACATGCATTATTTCATGGCGCAAGTTGGCTTGGAAATTGAATCGACTTCCATTTGATTTTAATCCTAATAACATTTGTAACTTATAATTAAATTGTACAACATCCCGTCTATCTTAATATAAGGATTCCTGTTTAAACCTTGTGCAAAGACTCAGATAAAAAGTTCATCATGCTGTCAAAGGTGGAAGGAAATACAGTGTCTCTGGTTACCCAACTAGGTAACATCATTAATGCTAGAAGGAACTATGGAGTTTGCTCTCATTTTATGTTCTAATGGCTTGCCCTGTCAATGTTGGTGGGAGTGGCCTTGGTGTTCTTTGATTAGCTTTACTTCTCTGAGTTGATAGTTCCTTGATTGGAGTATTGTTTACTTGATTGTTGGTGTAATGTTGATGGGGAAAAAGTGGAGAGAGCAACCAGCAACAAGAGGATGGCCTTAATTACAGTGGGAATGACTGTTATTAGACAACCTGAAGGCCTAGATTGGGATCAGATTACCTAGGAAAAAGTTTGTCTATGTGATTGCTAGGGTTGATATTGGCTTGATAGCATATAATCCTGTTTCCAGTTCCATCCAAACAGAGAATTTAACTCTCCCCACTTCCAGCTCTACTTTTCTCCCATTTCTTTTCCAAACAGCTCACCTAATGAATGTTGCAGCCTCCCCGCCCCCGGTCATGTGATCAAAATTTGGGCAGTTGGCAAATGGCATGTCTTTTGCAATGTCCCAGGGTCACATGATTGCCATTTTCAAACTTCCAACAAGCCAAGTCAATGGGGGAAGCTGGATTCGCTTAACGGTTATGGGATTCGCTTAACAACTGCAGGGATTCACTTAACAACCATGGCAAAAAAAAAGGTCGTAAAATCAGGTGTGACTCACACTTCACCACCATCTTGCTTAGCAATGGAAATTGTGGTGCCAGTTGTAGTCGCAAGTTGAAAACCGTCTGTTACACATAGGTTGTGTTCACTCGTAATTAATATATTTATTATTTCCCATCTCCATTGAACTCTCTCCTTTAATTTTCCCCATCACAACCCGGGCGAAGTAGGTTGGGCTGAGAGCGATTGTCCAGCAGAAATGTATATCCCAACACAATCATTCAGGATAAGTTCTCAGAACGCACTAGGCTAAAGTAAAATAATTGGTTGGTCCATGTCCCATTGTGTCGTGTGAATAGAACCTCGGCGAGGTTCATTCATCCTGAGTTCTACATTCCTTTTTTTTTTTTCCCCAAACTTCCAATTTGAAAGTAAATGTGGCAGGCTTTTTCTCCCACACATATTAGCACAATAGGGACAGCACTGTCAAACTGCACGAACCGTTTTTAAAAGGTGACACTTCAAATTAATGCCTGCAAATGTGCAGAATGCTTTGAGAAAAAATTAGCAACCTAGCCATCATCCAAAAAGTGGCTGCAGTTGAAGGAGGTGGCACAACACTCTTAAAATAAAAGTGTTGGGCTTATTTATTTTTTTTAACTATTTATTAATCATTCAGACTACAGGCTCCGCTTACCCTCTTAGCAAAATGCCACCAGATTAAGCTTGATCTCTGCTAACTGTATGGACAATGCAGGCACTAACTCAGCCTGACTCAATAGTGACCGTCAATAGCTTTTCCAAATCAGTTTCTCAAGCCCATCCATCTATCTTATCCATTGTCTTCCTCTTCTTCTGCTTCCTTCAATCTTACCACACGTAGCCATTTTTTGCTAGTCCATCAGCTGTTTACATCATATGCCCAAAGTATATGGGTTGCAGCACATTGTGGCTCATCTCAAGGGAGCAATTAATCTTTATTTGATCCAGAATGGATTGAGTGGCTCTTTTCCAGTTCACGGCACTCTAAGTAACTGTCTCCAAATTCATGATTCAAAGGCATCTATCTTCTTTTTCTCACTCTCCAGGTTTTATACTTGAAGATTACCACTGGG
>JANHFL010007435.1:29391-51113 GCA_032468155.1 Oxyrhabdium leporinum
ACAAAAAAAGATGTTGAGACTTTGGAAAAAGGGCAGAGAAGAGAAACCTAGAACTGAGCTGAAGAAGCTTCTCGGATCAGAAGCGCAACTTCTTCAAAGAAAATCCAGGAAGTCCACTTGCCTCTTGAAAGAAGCACCTTTGGAAGGAAGAGCTACTAAGATGAGACCAAAACATATGAAGGACGCTTGCAGGATTTGGGTTTGGCCAGTCTAGAGAAAAGAAGGACCGGGGGGGGGGGCGACAGGATAGCAGTCTTCCAGTATTTGAGGGGCTGCCCCATAGGAGAGGGGTCCACTTATTTTCCAAAGCACCAGAAGGCAAGAGAAGAAACGACGGATGGAAACTAATCCAAGAGAGAAGCAACCTGGAATTGAGGAGAAACCTCCTAACAGTCAGGACGTTTAACCAGTGGAACTGCTTGCCACCAGAGTTGTGGGTGCCCCATCACTGGAGGGTTTTAAGAAGAGACTGGATGGCTAATTACATCATGGGGAAACCCCATCAAGGCAACCTCCGGGGAATACGTGTGGAAAACCAGGCGTAGTAGATTGTTAGGGTAGTAACTTGTGGGGATAACTGACTTTTATTTACATTTACATTTTTTTTCTACAAAATGATTTCTTGCTCCCTAGTGCAGAGGGATTGCAAAGAGTGGAATGTGCTAAACAAGATGGCCAATGTTACATCTAGGTCACCTATTGACTTTGAAGGTTAATTGTTTGTCTTAAAATGTCTTCTCCCCGCAGGCTCTGAGTTTGACACCCCTGGTTTAGAGTTAGCAGATTCTGAGCGTGTATATACCAACTCTGGAGGGCATCTCTTTTTGTTGGGAGTTCCTTAACTCTTCATGGCCCCGTTTATTTCTCTTCATGCATCTTATTTAGTCACAGGGATGATTCGGGAAAAGCCATCCTTCTTGCGTACGTCGCAAGTCTTCCCATCACAGAATGGTTCTTTTTGTTGGGAATGCGTACTGAAATCGGACTTTGAACATCTTTGTTGCATTGAGAACACCAGATCAACTCCAAAGGATGGCTAATTTTGGAGATGTAGGCTGCTTATACAGATGTCCTGCTTATACAGAATAGAATAGAATAGAATAGAATAGAATAGAATAGAATAGAAGCTGGAAGGGACCTTGGAGGTCTTCTAGTCCAGCTCCCTGCTCGAGCAGCCGAACCTATACTATTTCAGATAAGTGACTGTCTAGAGACTCTTCTTAAAAACATCCACCCACAATTTCTGGATTGGAAAACATTGGATGTTACAGGGACATAAAATGTCTTTCTATACAGTCACCTCGTTGGACCATCAAATTGTGGTGCAGGTAGTCCTCAACTTATGGCCACAATTGAGCCCAAAATTTATGTTGCTAAGTGAGAAATGTGTTAAGAGAGTTTTGCCCCATTTTATAACTTTTCTTGCCACATTTGTTAAGTGACTTGCTGCAGTTATTGAATTAGTAACACGGTTGTTAGGTGAATCTGGCTTCCCCGTTGACTTGGCTTGTCAGGAGGTCGCAAAAGGGGATCATGTGACCCCGGGACACTGCAACCGTCATAAATTTGAGTCGTCAAGCATCCCAATGTAAATCATGTGATGCTGTAATGATCATATGTGTGAAAAATGATCATGTCACTTTTTTCGATGCCATTGTAACTAAGAGAACTGTTGTAAGTTGAGGACTACCTGTATTGTATAACACTACAGGTAGTTCTCACCTTACAACAGTTGATTTAGTGACCATTCAAGGTTACCATGGCATTTGGTAACCTTGTGACTTATGTGATTCATGACCATTTTTCACAGTTACGACTTTTGCAGCATCCCCATTGTCATGTGATCCAAATTCAGACGCTTGGCAGCTGGTTCATATTTATGATGCATCCCAGGGTCATGCGATCCCCTTTTGTGACCTTCTGACAAGCAAAGGCAATGGGGAAGCCAGATTCACTTAGCAACTTATCAACTGCAGTGATTCACTTAATAACTGTGGCAAGAAGGGCCATAAAATGGGGCAAAACTCACTTAACACATATCTCTCTTAACAACAGGAATGTTGGGCTCAGTTGTGGTCGTAAGTCGAGGAATATCTGTAATTGGCTTTCTGAGATTTAAATCTTTCCCTGTTCTTATCTGTACTTTGAACCTGGGATTTTCTGTTTACAAATTACTGATTAGCAGCAGTTTGTACTTAAACATACATTAGCACTTAAACATACATTAGCACAAACAGGCATTAGGGAGAGAACAGTAAATTAAACCCAAGATTGCCTATCAAAGATAATGCCAATTTGCAGCTTGCAATCTCACCTCAACAATGAGCTAATCAGCTGTGGTGGCGCAGTAGTTAGAATGCAGTATTGCAGGCTAACTCTGCCCACTGCCAGGGGTTTGATCCTGATGGGCTCAAGGTTGCCTCAGCCTTCTATCCTTCCGAGGTTGGTAAAATGACGACCCAGATTGTTGGGGGAAATATGCTGAGTCTGTAAACCTCTTAGAGAGGGCTATAAAAGCACTGTGAAGCAGTATATAAGTTATTGCTATTGCTAATGACAGAGCCTTTCTTTCTGGATGCTACAAAAAGAAGAGGTACTATTGTTTCTGTTCAGATGAAAACAGCATTGCTTGAGCCTCTGCCAGCATTTCTACTAAGTGGAAGACTTAGGGTTGGATCTTTAGTTCAAGATAACTGTTGGGATCCATCATTAGCTATGAAAATCTACCAGAGGACTTTCAGAAGCTCATGCTGATCATTGTATTTAAAAAAAAAAATGTATTTCCTAGTTGGTGGTCAGTCATTTGGACAAGAACATGCCTGTTGCATCTTCCTTTGAATACAGAATAACAAATTGGTGCTTAAACCTGTGTAGAATAATATAGTATTGTAGTCCAAGATGGGTATCTGTATTACTTTAGTCATTATTAAAGTAATACCCATACCTGTCCAAAGGGAGGGGGGAAGATGTCGTTAACCCCAAGATGTATACATGAAATGATGCAATTCCATCTTTATCTCTTGGCTCCCTAATTCAGTTCCCTTCATCTAGAGTCCAGCATCAGATCTTTGGTTTCTCATATCAAAGAAGATAATGTTCTCAGATAATGTTCTGTTGTCCTTTATTTAGCCTGACTGAGTTCACCATTTAAGCCAGGGGTCCTCAGAATATTATTTGTGCCGCAGACCCCTACAAGAGTCTTGTGAATCCTCCAGATCTCTTCTCAGAAAAGCTGTGTGAAAAGCATAAAATGAAACACACAAAAGTTCACAATGCTCAGATAAGATATGGTCACTGAAATGTTAAAAAATAACTGCTGTAGCATGTGATGATATCTGCTTCTTTAGCAGCTCACTCAAATCATAGCAAGGAGATCTAAATTTCATTTAATGGTTACTGAAAAAAAATGTAATTGTTTTTCTACCTAAGGTTACAGAACTCCTGAAATCCCCAGTGGAGATCCAGTTGAAACCCCAATTGAAGGAAACACATTACTGACTTGGCTTTCTTTTCATCCCCTCCACTGTCCATTTCTCCAGACAAAGGACTGATCAAGCCAAGCTGTTCTAAACATTTTTTTCCAGGAACTAGCTTTATTTATCTCAGTAGGCCACATCTGCCAAGCTGTTCTAATTTTGACTGTCTTTAGCAATGTTAAACGAAGGGAGTAAGCATTATGGATTTGCTCATGGCTGACACTGTGGATCCATTTTCAATGAGCTCTTTTAAATCAGTGGAAACTATGTCGCTAAATCCTTCTTGAGGTTTATAAAAACTCTGCAGCCTCTCATCATCTGAACTACCTTGGCTTCCTGCCACTCATTTTAAATAAAAGGCAAAATGCGGAATACATTAGCACCATTGATTCTTGTGTTTCACGTTTACTATGGAGGCTGTATGCATCATTTGCTTCAGCTGCCTGCCTCTTCACCTCTAAGACCTGCTTGTTATGGATGCTAGTAAGACAATCAGACCAGTAGTTTACTGGCTTTCATAAAATTTGTCAGAGTAGCCACTACTTAAGATTTTCCTGTTAAGCCACCAACATCTGAAGTGCCATGGCTTCTGGGCAACTTATAAGCCCGCAAACAGAACATGGTTTATCTTTGACCATCAAGAGCTGATAAAATTTCCATTTTGCTGACCAAAGGACCAGTGCTTATCAGGAGTCACAACACAAAGATCAACCAAAATCAGGGTAAATAATTTGATGGAGCCTGGAGGGATGATATTTGAGTGTTAGAGCTGAACTGTGATTTAAGTTTGTTTATTCTGTGCATGGGGAGAGGGGGGGACACGATGGCTCACTGGTTAAAGATGCTGACCTTTTCAGCTGGAAAGCTGACAGCCCAGGTTCAAGATCTGAATGCTGCACAATGGGATGAGCTCCCATTACTTGTCCCAGCTCCTGTCCACCTAGCAGATCGAAAGCATGTAAATGTGAGTAGATAAATTGGTACCATTTCAGTGGGAAGGTAACAGCATTCCGTGTGCCTTGGCTGGTCACATGATCATAGAAGTGTCCTCAGACCATGCTGGATTCCCTTGTCTAAGGAATGCAGAACACCCCCGCCCCCTAGAGTAAGACACAACTGAGCAGGGGAAGCCTTTACTTTTACTTTACTCTGTGTATTAACAATTCTGTTCTGTTCCACTAGGTATTATTTGGCAGCAACTTCTAGAATCGTTGGAGGCTGCACAACTAATAATCCTTTTACCATAAGGTGAACTATTCTATTGTGTGGACCATATAGTAGAATTACAAAGGTGACTGCTTCTGAAACACAACAGATGTGAAGATTCAACCCCTCAATACACTGGCAAAGGTATTAGATATTTGAAGCTTTTTAGGTAGAAAGTGAAATGGCCTTGTTCTTGCTTCCCTTGTCCTTGAAGGGAAGTTGATGCTGGAAAAACATTTACAAATAAAGTATCCTTATAGCAGGAGTGGTTCAACGATGGTCTCTCTCCAAAGGAGTTCAGCAAGGGGCTGAGTGGCTATTGAACAAGAGTGACATCGTTGCATTCTGCTTTTTGAAACAGCATTGAGGAATGGGAGTATTGATCTACTTGGCCTCCAAAATCCATGGTTTATGTTCAATGCTCAGGAAAAGAAAGAAACTTTCTTTTTGTGGAGATGTTCAACAGGTGTATCCTGTTAAATTATATGCCTTATCAGAATGATCTGTGAAATATTGTAATATAGAGCTCAGAGTTGCAAAACATGTGGATTTCAGTTCCCAGAATTCCCTAACCATCCATGCTGACCACAAATTTTAAAGTTATCAAGGTTCGACAGCCCTACTCATGATCAAGTCAGCTTCTATTATTTCTGAAATAGAGGCAAGGATGGCAAACAGACTAACATGCACCGGTGAAATGTTTGCAAAGCAGCAAGCTGTGGTTCACCTTTGATGTTTCAGCATTTTCACATACACAATAATGAGCCCACTAATGGCGTAGATAAACCATCAATCATTTTGAGTATATTGTCTTGTTAGGGGCTCAGGAGTGCTTGCTAAGATCTACTAGATTGGAACATTTGACCTTTCTTAATTTCAAAAGTCAGATTTAAGCTGCTTTGAGGATTTTAAAATAAAATACATTATCTATAGCACAACTCTGTATTAACATATATTTTTGGAGGAGTCAGAACGAACCATAGGAATTGTCTAACAATGAGACATATACCACAATCCTGTAAGGTTGCATTTAGGTAAAACAAAATCCTTACAGAACATCCACGTACACACCAATATACCACACTTTATTAAAATGTGTCTATCGGGAAAAACCCATACCTATATGATTTTTTTTGTATAAATTTGTTTCGTGGAATTCCCAAAGTATTGCAGAATTGAGTTAAAATCTATTTAACTAGAAAAACAATTAAGCAAGATTGAAACAAGCTGTTTCTTACTGTTTCTCTTCCTTGGCTACATCAAAGAACATTGAATATAGAATAAAAGAGGTGGAAGGGACCTTAGAGGTCTTCTATTCCAACCCTCTGCTCAAGCAGGAGACTCTATACCATTCTGGACAAATGGCTGTCCAATATTTTCTTGAAAACCTCTAGTTTCCGAAAAAGTCAAGCAACATATCATACAGCTTTTACCTTAAGGAAGAGCCACAATCTACCAAGAGTGCTACAGAATTATTTCCGTAAGCCCTGATGACACAAAAATGTACAGTATGCTCACATTCAATCATAAACCCAAATTTTAATAGTAAAAGTATTGTTAAACTTTCCTCTAAGGAATATGGGGGCACACAAATTCAATAGTTTCCGTGGAATTCTGTAAAGATATAATGAACAGTCTGGAACCTATATTTATATTTTCTTTAAAAACTAGAAACCTTTGGGAAAAATCATGAGTTCAATGCAACAGTCAGCAATAATAGATTCTTTCAGCCAAGGCTCCTCTGACAATTACAGCAAAATAGAGTATACAAAATTCAGTTCTCCTTCAGATGTGTGTCGTAATCTGTAACAAGAGAGGGGGAAACCTTGGTGCAAAGAAATACACACTCGCAAAAGCCTCCATGAACACTCTTTTTTCTGCCTGCCTTAGAAAGTAGCAGCGTTAATTTATTCCTAAGCTTTGCAGCCTGTTCTTCCTTTGAGGAATGAATGGATCAATCTTTATTGATTGGAACATCATGCATTTAAAAATTCTGTTTAAAACACATCATTCAAATATGATCTGATGTAATGACTTGCCTCTCAACACAGGAGAAGTAATGATATATTTTTTTTTAAAAAGATTTTAAATTATTTTTAGCAGTAGGCCAAGATCAGTGAGAACTATGACATGACACCACAGCCTCCAATGTCCCAATTTAAGATCTCAGATGACCAATCTAGATCTTCTTTCATGACAGAGAATCTCCCAATAGGCAGAATGCACCATTTGGGTGGTGTAAGGACTAAGATAAGGACAGAATATTTTTTTCTTGCATTGTTTCCTAATAAGTTCTTATTCTGTTTCACAAAAAAAGAATTTGCAGGCAATGAAAAATATTGTAATCTTCTGTGGTGATGAAGTGGATAAGAAGTACAGACAAGAATGTCCTGGTTTTCATTGTGGAGGTTCATCACCAATGAGCTGAAGGAACACAAGTATGAAACATTACTTCAACATTCTCCACTGAAAACAAGATGAAACTGAAGACATTATTGAAGTTGTGCTATTCATCCTCATGAAGGTGTTTCTTAGATGGTTCACAGAAGAGAAAGATTGGAGCCCTGCTGTTCGACTACCTGGAGACTATCTCGGACAAATGATTATCCAATCTTTTCTTGAAAGCCTCCAGTGATGGAGACTCACAACTCTAATAGGCAAGCTGTTCACTGCTTAATAACTCTCAATGTCAGGAAATTCCTCCTTAGGTTGGATCTTCTGATAAGCTTCCACCCATTACTTCTTGTCCTACCTTCAGGTGCTATGAGAATGTTTCTCCATGAATGTTTCTCTATGGAGAAAAAAAGTGGTGGACAATGTCTTTGGAGATTCTCAGTCACCCAGGTCATGATTGTCGCAAAGGTGCTTTTTCAAGAGGCACCTGAACTTTGTTTTTTGTTTGAAGACATCTCACTTCTCACCCAAGAAGCTTCTTCAGTTCTGACTGAATGATAGCGAATGGAAAGATTTATATTCCTTGCAGTCATCTGGTCAACACCACCTCTCTCTTGTTTACAATACAGTCCTTTCAGCAGTTCCAAGAAGGTTCCACACCCATTTGCACTGTTCAGGTAACCCAAGGGCACTGATAAACCTCCAAGTGGCCTCAACAACTCTCAGAGAGAGTGCTATCAACCAGATGACTGCAAGCGAAATGTCTTCATGGAAAACAAAGAAAATCCAGTTGCCTCTTGAAAAAGCACCTTTGGGACAAGTGGTGGACAACTTTCTCCAATGTTCAGTGCAGAAACAATGGAGGAAGCAATAAGACAAAATCTACAACAAACAGCTCTGCCCTTAATATTGCATTCATGGTTTTAGTTTAATAGATTAGATTAATAATTAGATTAGAAAAGTTTCCATGCATTTGTCTACTTGATAATGTAATTATTTTACCACTATTCTATCTTATATTGTACATTGTTTCCCCCATTTAATTTATAGTCTTAATATTAAGAACATGTATATTTAGATCTGAGTATTTTAAAATTATATTATAAAATTATATTATGTTAGTAACACTGGCTTTTAGATATGTTTATAGGTTACACTGAAGTAGTGGTAATTCTTACTGATGTCATTTTATGCTCTTCTACGACCAAAATAAAGATTAAAAAAAAAAAGAGATCAGCCAAGTGTTACCATCCTCTGCAGTTCATAAAGTAGCAAAATTATACCACATTTCATGACTGATTGGTTCTACTTTGCTTGCTTCCTTAATAAGATGCCAAGTTATGCTAAATCTCTTAACATTCTACCTTTTTCCATTATCATGGGGAAAACAGTTAAGGCAGAGGAAAGATCACCTTCATCTTTCATAATAATTACACAGGGCATTGTAGAAACTGCTTGAGCGGATTTAAAAGATGGTATGTGTTTAAACAGTTACCTGGATAAAGGTAGATTAAGCCAGATCCAAGCATACTCTATAAGTTCTAAAAAAACAAACCCACCCAACATAGGGTATAGGAAAGCTAATATTATGCTATTTTTATTAACTAGCAGGTCTGAAAACAAATACTTTTTAAGGTTTTTACTTGTTTCCCCATCCTGCTTCTGCTGTGCAAATGGATTTTCACTTTGATCACCGTATTCCAATTTTAACAGCGATATGTAATGGATGACTAAGGTCCATCATGGTAGCTAACAGCAATATCCAAAGATAAGAGGCCTTTTCTTTGCCATATGTTACATACATCATCATTTAAGGCAGTTGCTAGTTAGAAATAGATATAATAGAAGGGCAGGCTGAGCCTGGGGATAGAGTCAAGAGAGGAATCAACCTGGAATTGTTACGTTCCCACAAGCTGTTTAAGCTTGTATTTAAGTCCTCTTGAATTCTGTTAACTCTTATCTAGCACCAATTTATTGCTGACCATTAGTTGACTACATTGTGTACAGCCATGAGCAATAAATCAGTTTAATTGGAACTTGTTATGTGGTCCTGATTCAATAGCTGAACAATGCACAGCCTGATATTGTCCAGATGTCTAGAGTGTTAATTTGCATTTTTTTTGTCATTAACCATTGCAGATAGTGCTGATAGCAGCTGAAATGCAAAAATGTTTAAATGGCATCTTATAATAGCCTCAGGGGCTCTACATTAATACAAACAGTGCTTTTGGATGCTTGCAGTATATTTTCAGTCAGCAGATGGGGCTAAAATAAGTAATGGTGAGTTTTCTACAACATTAAGTGTTACATGTTGGATACTGTACAGTAGTGGGAAGAAAATTCCGTTTCCAATGCATGTGATTGCAAGCTTCCAAAGGATGCATTGCAAGATGAGCTATCTTTTAATTTTGCATTATACTTTTATGAACAAGAAACATTCATATGCATACATTTATTTCAATGTGTATGTTCAGCTCATGTATTCAAGTGTTGCATGATTATTTATTTTTAGACAAGAGTTAACACAAAGGAGTTGTCTCTTTTTTTTGACAAGACTTTTCCCATGCACTTACTTTAGCCCAAAACAATAGCAAAAACTCTAAATTGCTAACTATAGTCCTCCATCCACACCTTTAAATATCATAAATTCCATATTTCTTGAAGGAAAGAAGACCAACAAATCACTACAAATATGTCTCTTATGACTGTGGCTAAGGACTCTGTATATTTAATGAGAACCGAGGAGGCTAAAATGATACTGAAGACTCAAAGATGCCACAGGTATCTTGGAACCCACCAGAATTCTTACTGTGGGGTCTTTAGTGCTCTCTGAGCTTGGCTGTTTCCTTGCAGACATTTCATTACCCAACAGGGTAACATCATCAATTGTAACAGCATTAATGTTGTTAGCTAGTTGGGTAATGAAACATCTGCAAGAAAACAACCAAGCTCAGAGATCACCAAGGACTCAGTTGTTCAACTCTTAAGATACAAATATTCTCTTTATTAGGTATCCTTGCTCCCTACTCAGCTTTAATCTCTTAATCTATGGGTTAGTGACTCATTTTCATAATCAGACTACAGCTCCAGGGTTCAAGAGTCATATCTGATACATTGCGAAACATTGGAGACCTAATTTCCTACCATTTTGAGATGGGAAACACTTCTCATATATAGGATGAACTTTGAAACAGGCTTAAGATAGCTCCTCCTGCCACAGCAGTTGCTTTATGTTGGCAAATACTAGCGACTTCAGTCCACCCTTAAAACGCCTTTGGTACTGAACATAGAAAATAAAATAACAGAGTTGGAAGAGACCTTGGATGTCTTCTAGTCCAACCTCCTGCTCAAACAGAAGACCTTATATGATTTCAGACAAATGGTTGCCCAGTCTCTTCTTAATAGCCTCCAGTTATGGAGCACGCACAACTTCTGAAGGCAAGTTGTTCCACTGGTTAATTGTTGTCACTGTCAGAGCATTTCTCCTTGGTTCTAGGTTGCTTCTCTCCTTGCTTGGTTTCCATCCATTGGTTCTTGTCCTGCCTTCTGGTGCTTTGGAAAAGAGGTTGACCCCCTCTTGTTTCTGGTAGCCCCTCAAATATCAGAACACTGCTATTATGTCTAAGCCTTGTTTAGACTTTCATCTTTACCGCACAGATGGAGGAGAAAGAGGCTAAGATAAAATTAAAAGTTTGCCTCAGGCAACCTCACAAGAATTAGGGGCAAGATTATGTCCTAATTTACAACTCAACTGCTCAGTCATACAGAAAGTTTTAAGACATAGAATTGGTGTAATTTCATTTCCTCAGGCCTTGCGACTTTACAAAACCTGCTATTGAAATAAATCCTCAGTTTCAAGATATTTATAATTTCTGCAGATTTCAGCCAATTTACTCCTAACCAAACCACTTTCTAAACTAATTAAGCAGATTCTGATTGTGTGGAAATAAAATTAATCCACTCAAGCAAACAGACCCGTTCAGCCATTTTCTTCCAAGGGCCACACTTTCGATATTTAAAAATAAATATATATAAAACCTGCTGACACTTTGGATGTCAGCAATCAAAAATATATTTCTTTCACATGAAGGAACAATGGTACATCTGCAGCCAGAGAGAAAAAGCAAACAACAGAAAAGGATTTCCAGAAAATTGCTTTCCATCCGTGCTTTGAAGACACAACTTTTAAAAAAAGAAGACACCTTTAAAGTAAACAACATAAAAACTTCATTATTTTGAATTAGCATCTTGGGACTTTCCATGTGTGTCCTTTAAATCTTCATCATAGCCTTTCAAAGCCAAATCTGTGTTGAATATATCCAGTTACATAAACAATCGAAAATTCATAACCATCTATAAACTGCAATCCTACTAAATGATTAAAGTCTTTGACAGAACTGAGATTTGAACAATACATGATGCTGTGTAGATTCATCCAAAGCTATTTAAGGCTGTGACAGCAATTCCTAAAGTGTTAATAGACCATTAAACCGGCAGTGATTGAAAAGCAACTGGCAGCCCTGCAGCTGTTATTGAACTAAAAACAAGTAGAGTGAGCTAAGAATTGCAAGATCTAGAACAGTCTTCCCCAACCTTAGCAACTTTAAGAAGTGCGGATTTCAAGTTGAAAACTACACATCTTAAAGCTGCCCACGGTTGAGAAACATTGATGTAGAATGAATCAAAACCATACACACACCAAGCTAAAATGACTTATCTGCTTTTCTTTCTAGAACTTCTCCATTGGTACCAATCATTTTGAAATTGCTGCCAATTTGGCCCTCTCACCATGTGACTTTATTTCTCCATATTTTCACTACTGTCAGCAGTTCCAATATCTAAGGGGCTGCCATAAAGAATTGGGGTTTATTCTCCAACGCATCCGAAGGCAGAACAAGAAACAATGGGTGGAAACTAAACAAGAAGAGAACCAACCTAGAACACTAAGGAGAAATTTCCTGACAGTTAGAACAATTAAGCCGTGGAACAAGTTGCTTCCAGAAGTTGTAGGTGCTCCAACACTGGAGGTTTTTAAGAGAAGCTTGGACAACATTTGTTTGAAATGGTAGAGGGTTTCCTTCTTGAGCAGGGGGTTGGATGAGAAGACCTCCAAGATCTCTTCCACCTTATTCTGTTAGAACATACATGGCATAATCCAATTATTTACCCCTCTTCTCCCAGGAGAAGGTCACATCCATAACTTACACTCAGCAAGGCTACAAAATCTTGAAGTTTTCCCAATAAGCCCACTTCTACTAGCAGTTTAATTTTTAGGGCAGTTTAATTTTTATATTACAACAATAACTGTTAAATACATTTAAGAATGTGAATAAAAGGGCATGTGGAAAATACTGAAGCAGATCAAGAACATGTCACCACACAAGAGTCCCTATTTGCTCTTTTCGGTCCTCAGTGCATTTTGATCAACCAGACACCAAGGCCTTCTTTCTCTCCAACAACCACTATTTTAGATGCAGGATAAGATATCCTCAAAATGTTTCTTAAAGCATTTACTACACAATCCCCCATTGTTGGCTATTACCATCTGACTCAAAGCCAGGAACATCCCACAAACAATGCATTTCCAGTGACACAATCTTTTGATATAAAGGATGGCATGTTGTTTTCTCGTGGTGCCTTCCATTACTAAAGCCTTTGCTACATTGGGGCATAGGGAGTAGCTGATAAAATGCCAGCCAGCCCCTCATTTGGGATTAAAGTATCTCCAGGAGAAAAGCACTTAGTGCATTTGAATGAACATCCTCTCAACATTAGAGTATTAAACATTAAATAAGGTTATTTCACACTTTCCATCTTGGGGTTCTGATCCACTCCATTTGTTTCATTTATTCAAAAAGACAAAATACCCACGGGACGTAAAGATTAAAAATTAAACCAGAATAAGTGAGTGGGTATTTTGAATTTACAACTGCCCCAACTATTACAGTGCATGGCAAGAAAGTGTGGAATTACAGTAGAAAAGATGCAGAAGGCACCAACTTGCCCACCCTAATTGAAAAGAAAAGATGCTCTCCCTCAGGGGGTCTCCAACCTGGGCAACTTTCAGACTTGTGGACTTCAACTCCCAGAATTCCTCAGCCCGCACACCCAGTAATTCTACTGATATAAATTAGAAAAAAAAGACTCCCTGAATTATTTAAGGTTGCTTTCCTTATGCTTCTGCTGAAAATAATGAGGGAAGTCAGTAAAAAAAAAGAGAGAGAGAGGCTCAGTATAATGGTTGGAGTAAAGCTACCAACTAAAGTTTATTATTTATTTATAACACTTATAGGCCGTCTGGGCAGAGTTACCTTGAGGTAAAGTTCAAGGAAACTGAAGTCAGGCCTGTCTTCCCGATGCTCTTTTGAGATTTAAGGTCCTAAAAAACTGCACATTATTTCACTCAATATCCCACAGCTTGCTTTTTGCGGCTCAAAAGAAAGGAAATGATTTAATTACATCATTATCGTGCACCAAAGATGGCTTGCAAAGAACCAGTTTCAGTTTGTCATTTAAAGATAAGCTCTGTCCCGTTTGCTATTGTTGCTCTTAACAATGTTTCATTTTTTTCTTGATGAAAGCAATGTTGTTATTACAGTCTACCAAGATTCTATATATATATGAGAGAGAGTATTTGGTCTTACAGTGCATAGAAGACAACATGGATACATAGCAGTATACAACTCAACATTTTTCTAACAGCCCAACATTCAGCTTTTCTGAGGAGATAGAAACTCCAATAAACCAAATTCAGGAATAAATAAAATAACCACTTACAGCAGCAGGTTCAAAGTCCAGTCTGGTCTGGGGTCAAAACAGTAAAGGCAGTTCAAACATCCAGAAGAAAGTAAGTAAATAAATACAGAGACAAGCCAACATTCAGACAGCACAGTAAGAACCTAAATTAACAGGTGAAACTGACTGGCTTGCAGCAGCGAGTGAGCCTCCACTCAAACTCAGCTGGTGCTAATTAGCCATAAGGTCCAATATTCCATTCAAAAGAAATCCTTAACTCCTAACTGAGTTTTCACCCTAAGTTGCTCAGACTTGAAGGCCTTTATGATAGTCACTCAGCAGAGACTTTGGATTGCTCAGTTATCTTCAAGGTCATCCGGGTAGTCCTGGACTTACGACGGTTCACTTAGTGACCGTCCGAAGTTACAACGGCATTGAAAAAAGCGACCGATGGCCGTTTTTTAACACTTACAACCGTGGCGGCATCCCCCATGGTCAAATTTCAGATGCTTGGGAAACTGACTCACATTATGACCGTAGCAATGTCCCCAGGTTCGTTGTGAGCTTTTGAGAAGCAAAGTCAATGGGAAAGCCAGATTCACTTAACAACTGTGTTACTAATTTACTAATTTAACACTTAACAACTTGGCAAGAAAGGTCATAAAATGGGGCAAAATTCAGATAACAAATGTCTCACTTAGCAACCAAAAAATGGGCTCAATTGTGGTCATAAATCCAGGACTACCTGTAGTCTAGAGTTGCAGCTTCAGATAAAGGAATAGAATAGAATAACAGAGTTGGAAGGGACCTTGGAGACTTTGCCCTGTGAGTGAGAGATCACCTAAGGCCTCCATGTTCTTGTTTAATTCTCTCTCCTCTTCTAAAGATTAATCCAAAAAAATCTATGGAATTTACTCACCTAAGAGTTTCTGCACCATAATGAATCCTACATATTATTTCTATAAGGTTCCCTTCCCCATAGGTTTTTTTTAAAATGCTGGTCTGCATATCATACCCAGCAAATCAGCAAGTGAAGATGGCTACCTCATTGAAGAAAGCTGCTTTAAATCTGGAATTTATAACATCCATTTTGCAAACTAACTCCATTTTACATGTAAACTAATCTAATTATTTTGCCCAAGGAAACCTGGAAAGCATAGAAGTCAAAAACCAACTTCATTAAATATCTGTTCCCAGGACACTTTAAAGAATATTATGAAAGTTCAAATGATATAATACAAGCATGCACAGGTAGTCAGCAAAGAGTGGGGTTTTTTTTTGCTTTAAAGGTTTCTTCCATTGGAGTTTTTGTTTCTACCTGTTCTTGTTGCATTCCATGAGAAAGAACTTGCTCTCAATATTTTTCTGTTTCGCTGGCTGGACTCTGAAGGAGAATTCAAAGACCCAGTACTGTCCAACTCAAAATATATCTGTAAAGGAAAACACTGATTCATCCTAATTCATCGTTAGTTTATTCATTGGGTACATAGCAAATACAGAGAACTTTCGGTTTTAATAAAAAAAAAAATCCTGATTTTTAGAATCACTGCAGCAAATGCACTTTCTGCCAATTATTTTTGTCATCAATTCATGGCTCAAAAAGCATATTTAAAAAAAGAAAGGCACACTTTTTCTGGAGGGGGTCTGAGGTGGAGTCCACCTTGGAAGGATTGTGCCTGCCATGTGTTTCCGTTCATTTGTAGCCAGCTTGAAGCTTTGTATACAGCAGACTTCCTTCCCAGAGATTGAAGAATTCCTCTGAGTTTCTAACTGAAATGCTTTACAGAGGAAACAAGAAATTCCTATTGTATCCGAAGAGTGGGATTTTTTTTTTAAAAAAAAAATGGTGGCCATTATGGTATGATTAAAGCTTTGTCCGTTTTTTTGTGTGTGCGCCTTATGTTCACCACCTATAAAAAATTGGCAAAAAATACAATGACACAGTCATGGCTGCCATCTTAACATTTTTTTTTACTGCTGACAGTAGTTCTTGATGCAGATGTAGGCAAGACCATTATAGTGATTTGCTTTCAAAACTAAGGGATTAAGCATTCGCTTAGCTCACGGGTGTCAAACTCATGGCGTCACATTGCTATCACATGACATATCATGACGTTTTTTTTCCCTTTCCGGAGCTGGGGTGGGCGTGGCCTGCGCATGACGCATCCAGCCCGCCAGCTTGACACCACTGCCTTAGATCAACCTTGGCAGATTTCAGACGAGGGGACATCAACTCCCAGAATTTCCTAGCTGTAGTACCCACCCTATGGAACATTCTCCCTCCAGAGATTAAGATGGCCCCAGTTCCACTGGTCTTTTGTAATGCCCTAAAAACTTGACTTTGTGCTTATCTATGAAGAGCCCTCTTTTCTGCCTCTTTGAGCAACTTTGGTTTTCTGTATTGCTGTGTATTTTAATTTTTTATGTGGATTTGTTTTATTTTTATTGTTTGCCACCCAGTCATTCTCTGTATAAATTGATTAAAGAAAGAAAGGAAATTGGCTATGCATTATGATTTTTCTGTAATTCTCTGCGACTAAGGGCTTCCCCCTGAGGACTTGTGGCTGGTTCAAAAATAGCTATGAATTTGTGTGACCACATGCAGTCCGCTGTGTTCAAGATTTATTTCTGACTCAGCTGAATTCTTTTGGAAACCACAATAGAATTGGCCATTTCTTTGAAATTTGTAGTCCTAGACTCCTCTGTCCATCTTGGTGCACTGTCACATCTCTGCTCCTGGAGTTCAGTTGCCTTTCAACAAGGAACTTGGTGCAATGTCTTTGTAGATTCCCATCAGAAAACTTCCTGGGTTCTTTTGATTGTAATGAAACTAATACACACTACATGATGCAACAATGAAAATGAAAGTTCTGATTTTCTATTAGCCTGGAACAGGGAATGAGAGTAGTTTTGTTACTCTATAATCTGGTGAAATGGGATAAGGAATAAATGATGTTATCATATCCCTGTTATTAGCATTTCCATTTCAGCAGGAATGAAGACATTCATGGATCATCATCACACTGCTTTTGAGGGACTAGGAAGAATAAATGATGGTAGTGTAGAGTACATCTAGATATGCTTAAACACTGTTCCATTTTTAGCCATTTGTATGCATACGTGAGTGGATGGATCGCCCTGAGTCAGAAATGGGCCACCAATGTTCTGACTTGTCTTGAATTCCAGTTTCCATCAGTTCTAGATAACATGCCAATGACCAGGAAATTGGAGTCCAATATCTGGAAGGTAACTAGCCTCCTCACATTTGATCTTTCCAAACAAAAACCATTACATTCAATTTGTCATGTTAATTTTATGTCATTTCTATCAACAGACCATATAACTGTTCGGCATCTTTGCAAAAACTATGCAGAGTGCCTCCCTGTGTGTGTTGCTGTGCTATTTCTCCTAACTTGCCTCATTGTTGGGGCTCATGAAAATTAGAGTTCAGCAACTTCTTGATGGAATTTAGAGCATAAACCTCCAAAATGTACCAAAACCTGGCAGTAAGCAGTTTGCAAAGCAGAACAGCATTTATATAGGATGATTGGTGAGTCAATTTTACTGCCAGTAAAAATCCATCTGAATCAATATAAGTTTCATTCAAGCTTCAGAAATCATGCAGAAAGGAAAGTTTATCATAATGCGAGCAATAAATTGCATTCCAGCACAAGAATGGAAATCAACCACCGGTATCGTTCTAAGATAATGAAGTTCTAATGATGTTCTCCAGGGATTTCTGATTTGCAGGTCGGCAAGAATGCCACGAATGCTCCTTCAAATCTCAAAACCTCCATCAATGTAGAGCAGGGGTGTCAAACTCAATTTCATTGACGGCCACATCAGGGTTGTGTTTTACCTTGGAGGGATGGGAGCAGGGTGTGCGGCATGGTCTGGGGTGTGGCCATGGTGGGCATGACATGGGACTCATGTCGGGGCCACCTGCGGTGGCCAAGTGCTAAGGCAGGACTTCCCTGAGACCCTCACTCACTCTCATTATCATCTCCTACCTTCCTTCCTTCCTTTCTTTTTCCTTCCCTCTTCATTGTCCTTTCTTTTTCCTTCCCCTCTTTCCTTCTTTTTCCTTCCTTGCTCTCTTCCCATCTTCCCTTCTTTTTCTTTCCTCTTTCCCTTTCTCCTTTCCTGTCCCTTCTTGCATACTCAAATGCAAAAGGGGAAACATTTCTCCTTTTGTTTTATTTTTAGTTTGTTTTGATAGCCCTCTGCCAGTGAAAACAGAGCCTGGGGGCCCACATACCACCCCAAGCTCCATTTTCACTAGCAGAGAGCTGCAGGAGGCTGTTGTGGCCGAAAGTGAGGTGTGGGGGTGTTTCCTGTATCTCTTTTGGATTGCCATCAATGAACTTGGAATGCAATCAATGGAAAACTAATGTCAGTGCAAAAAGATGCAATGCAGATTTGAACAGCAATGGAGTCAGATTGCTTTATTTCTCTAACACCTACTACAGGGACTTAATCAAGTTGAATTCCTAGTATCAGTTCTTGGAAAATTTGTCAACTTCAGGAAAATGACTAAGTATTTGACCTCAAGCGTTTGTTAGAAGAGCTACAGTGGCAAGGTTGCTTGCTTGCCTACAGAACACACTTCACAGTACAGTAAAAGCATTCACCGTCATTTTCTTTTGTGTAACAATTCTCATTACAGGAAACTGACATCAGGCTTACTCGAGGATAAAATTCACCACCAAAAAGGGAAACTGGAAGTAAACTGATGGAATTGCACAGTGCGCATTCAAGTTCCTGGCAATCACGACAATATTTGCATTTTTTTGCCTTACTTTTTCCAAAGCATTGTTCTTTTTTCTTGCTTTTTTTTCTTTCTGTCTCTGTCACACACAAAGAAAAATCAAACTAACAAACACAACTTGTGTTTCAACACCGGGACACCGCTGTGGCAGAGATCCCTGAAGACAGAGAGGTGAGGAGCTGACTAAAAAGTTGCAGAAAGCAAACCCTGGAAGTAGCAGATTATTCTCTCCAATTTGTTGAGCATTCTGGGATAGAGTCTGAAGACAAAAATCACTCTTTAGAGACTCAGGACTCCAAGCTAAAAACTCAAAATAATGTCCAAAATAAAATGCCCAATCAAAGAAGTAAACTCTTTAGGTAGCAAATGTCTGTGGAGCAAATGTCTGCTTCCCATCCAAAGAAGCTTCTTTAGTTCCCAGAAGCACCTTTGGGATATTTAGGTAGCAGTAGTTTGAAGCTTGCTCTCCTACTCTACCACCAACAGTCTTGATAATCTTCCAGTTTCAGTTGAGGGTTGTTAGGCAGCTGTTTCCTTGGATAGCCTCTGACTTTCCAGCTTGATCATTCTGCTTTTTTCTCTGCTTGGACAATAAGTTCCATCAAAGCCAAGCAGCATAAAAGGGAAAACATTTGTTTGTACGAACGAAAGATAACTCAGCAGATGCCTTGTTTCTAGGTTCCTCTTTGTTGACCTCAAGCATCTTCTCCTTCAACCAACTAGCCTTTATCCTCAGCAAGCACTGAGCCTGCAAGTTCAGTATTTCTTGCTGATGTAGCTTATTCACAAAGAGTCTGGGGTTTTCCCTTCACCACGATTGCCAGAGGATAAAACCTACATCTTAAAAAGGGATAACCACAAACATGGTATAATCAGTAATAAAAGTAAAATAATGTTACAGGAGTATTTTTAGTGTTTATTTTAAATATTTTATCCCATGCTTCTGTAAAATGCACTCAAAGAAAATAACAAAACCAATTTAAATACATTTTTGAAATATAATTGTGATAATCAAGAATTTACCAGATACAATATATGCTTTTAAACCATGGAAATCTTAGTGGCGTCTATAACCCTGAAATTAATCACGGTGGACTTATGCTCCTTGTAAAGTCACATCATCATCCATCAGGACCCCAAGAGTGCATCTTCTCAGTAATAGCACTTGCCCCCTGGATTAAGGCTCCAGATTAAAAACATAAAACTAATGTAAAGAACCAGTTTAGTATGCTTAACGTATGAGAAATTAAGGAATTATGGGAAATAATAAGGGACATTGAAAACTGAAGCAGGAAAAAAAATCTCTAAATTTTCAAAAAAGAAGATACAAGTGGCTTTCTGAACAAGTTATCATGAGTAGGTTGGGAAAACCTTAAAGAGGTCCATAAGATTACTCAGCCAAGAAAACACACAAATGCCAACAAAAAAGTAGCATTCCACTCTTTCTAAGTTTTCACAATCCCCATTCTCAGTCTCTGGCTTGAGTTGTTTTTGTTAGCAAATGGCAATGAGTCCTGCCATCCTGTTCTCTACCTCTTACTAGTTGGGAAGGTGATTAAGGGAATGACCCCAAGCGTTATCTCCTTCCTCCACTCTTCTCTTTGTAACATTAATAATATCAGAACAATAACAGGATGTACAGACTCAACAGAGGGGAAGGGCTGATTTCCCAGCTGTAGACCCCTTGGCAACAAGGAAGCTGATCACTCCCTGACTTGCTTCATGCAGTCAAATAACTGATTTTACTTTATCCAATACACTCCCATGACTTGAGCTAGATGGTGCTTAGAGAAGATCGCAATCACCAGAATCTTTTCGAATTGTGATAAAGAGGAAGCCAGGTAAGAAACACAAGATTTGAGATTATTTTTATTTATTTATTTTAACCCCATAATTGACATCTATGTTGCTTGTTTGCCAAAGTTAGATAATCCAGAGTCTTTTGTAGGCCTGTTGCCAACCAACTGTCTGGATATGTTACCTGTGATCAAGTTACCTTACCAGAGCCACCTTAACTCTCACTGGAGGCTTTCCAGTTGAAAAACAGTAGGAAGATAATAGGAGACTTTGTGGTTTAAGATAAGAAACTTGAGGGCTGGTTGTTACGTGAAAACCCAAACTGTTGCACCCAAAAAATTCAAATAAAAAATTAGGAAAACCTCTTAGGTTTTCTCTGATACCTTACAATGTTTTCCTAAAAACTGATGCTTTGTTTTTCTGGAAATAAACCAACTTCACACAGGAAGAATATTAAGAGTGGATTTTTTTTTATTACCTCCAAAATATGTGGCATAAGGAAGGTAGTAATAAGACTTGCCCTCAACACAGTACCTTTCATATTCCTTCCCTTACTTTTCTCCACTCAATATTCCCATTTATGGAGGGGAAATTGTAGAAAATTGAAAAAAAAATATCTCTTCAGCCATCTCAGGATGATGTTCTACCTTTGGAAGGCCATGTGGCTCTTTGTTTTGCAAAAGCCTTATATTTAGAATGTAGTCAGCCATTCCCTTAGGATGCTTTGATCTGGATTCCTTCACTAAGCTGGGAGTTAAATTCAGTTCTAGGCCAGCTCTAGAATTCTGTTATTTTTAATTTGTATGAACTGAGCTGGGTACTTTAGTCATTGAGCAAAAAGTGCATTTATTGGTTCTATGAGATTATGAATTTGGGCTATATTCTTAAAAACCACCAAAGAATTATGATGTCTTTGCTGTCTGCCAATGTCTAAGCATTTTTGAATGGGAGAACAATTTGTACTCAGCAATTCATGAACGTTATTCCTTGTTCTTATGAGAAGAATATTCCATTTTCCATGTTACGTATGAGATTTGCAAGAGCTATCATTGAGCTTATGTGTCCTACGCATTTCTTTACTGCCTCTGATTTTGCTTAACAAAAAAAAAATCAAGAGTTTGGTAGCATATTTTCCGACTAACACATTTTATTAAAAGGCATAACCTTTTGTGAGTTAAATGTCTACGGAGTTTGTCAGTCATTCAGGTCAAGGTTTTCCCAAAGATGCTTTTTCAAAAGGCAACTGGACTTCAAAGAAAGCACTAGAGATGGGAAAACTGGGGAAAAGTGGAAAAATTGGGGGGGAAACAGGTTTTTAAAAAAAAAAAAAAATTCCCAAACAGCTT
>JANHFL010007435.1:53940-67129 GCA_032468155.1 Oxyrhabdium leporinum
GAAAGAAAGAAAGAAAGAAAGAAAGAAAGAAAGAAAGAAAGAAAGAAAGAAAGAAAGAAAGAAAGAAAGAGCAATAAAAAAAATTAAAACTTTGGAAAGATTTAAGGTGCAAAATATTTGAGAAACCAAGTACTAACAACGAAAGGCTTAGCATATTAACATTAAATAATACAATGATAAAAAGAATTTAAATATTCCTGTGGTAGCTATTATATCTAATTATTACGGACTCCTTTTATAAGAACACCATAAAATTGGAGAGGAGGAAAGAAGCCAAATTATTCCCCAGCAGAAGATATCCTAACCAATAGGCCTAAAATTTATATCAGAGATGGGCAAATCCAGGAGAACCAGGGATACCTGTGGCCTCTGAGTCTTTCTCTTTATTTACTTAGCAAAGTCCATTTAATGCAATAGAATGGGGGTGGGTGGAATTCAGTATCTTACTGTAGAGTAATTGTATTTTTTAAATGTTCATTCAATTGAAATGTAAACAAAATGGATTCTAATTACATTTGGGTTCTCAAGGCATTTTGGAATGTATGAAACCCAAAGTCTTATTTTCAGCTCAGGGAGGAAAAAATGGGTATTGGTTTAATTTCTTATAGATTTTGTTACGCTATTTTGGGGTTTTTCATAAGAAACATCATAAGCAATGCAATCTATTCCATTATCATTTAGCAATCAACTTTTCCAAAATACCATTCTAAAGACTTTCCTTTGTGTTTTTAAATATATTTGGGGTGGTGGTGGGACATTCTGGAAAGTATGTCTCAATTCAGTTTCTTGGAATTGTGGGAAACCTGAAGCTCTGGTAGAAATTCAGGTCTTTGACCAGATCTCATGACTGCATCATTTCTATCCTGCAGTAGGAAGAAGGGGGTGTCTAAAGATTTCCCTTGATATCCTTAGGGGTCACTTGCTCTAGTCAAGCTTTTGCCATCTGGAGGAAGTCAGCCGTGTGGTCATTCCTTCCTTTAATCTCTAAGCAACACATGCCACGAAAATCTGGAATACTACCAAGCTTTCTTTAAACTGCAGCTCACATCAGCAAGCTTGGAATTCAGAATCCAGGTCCCACCCCATTTCCTCTGAAGGAATCTGGGAAGCAGCTGGAGTACAAATGCATGACTGGTTCTTCTATTTCCTTCAGAACATCATAGAACTGCTGACCACATTCAACAAACATCTTAAGCCATGTTGTCATCTAAACAAGGACCACCACCGAAAGGGTGACAAATCCAGAGACTCTTGATTAAAGTCCAGAAGCATGACTTATTTTATTTCAAGTGTCGGCCCACTTGTTCTCCAAGTCCAGACTTATAGTGAGGCTATGATTAAGCAATCATCAGTCTATTCAGAAAACAAGGTAGAGTTCAAGAATGAGGAGAAGCAGAATGGGGAATTATTCTGTTCCACTTAACTTTTCATCCATTATGACCATTTGGAGATAGAAGAGTGGGAAGAACTAACCTATCCAATTCAAGCACAATGGTTCCAACCACAGGGATGACCAGGTGCACAAACAGTTCTTTAGTGTAATTACTTAGTTTTAGATAATTGCATTAAATACTTAAAGTGGCTCAGGATGTCAGTCAAGGAGCAGGTCTGGCCAACTGCTGACAGCAGACTTGCTAGACCATCTAAGGCAGTGTTAACCTGGATGACTGAGAATCTCCACAGACATATGGCATAAAGGATTTGGTTTGATTTGGTTTTCAAAAAGAGGATTCAGTTTCAGGGATCTGCATGTCTAAAAATGACAGCAAAAATTCACTATTAACTTTTAATTCACTAATTAAACTTTGAATTTATTTATTTTTTTAAGCTGCTAATAGAAAACAGCTGGTGAGTAACAGTCCTAAGTGCCTGAAAACATTGTTATATGAAACACCAAATAAATGTATAATGAATCGTCTGCCTTATACTACAGGGTTTTCTTTTCAGCAGGTAGAGTATCTGTCTAACCTGCTAAGTAGGATTAGACCTGATTAGCATTGGGATGACAGACCATCAAAGAATCCCAAGACTAGAGGCTACACCGGGAAGTTCAAAAAGAACAGCCAGTAACAAATCTTTTGTGTGCTGTTATCAAGAAAATGTTGTGCCCATGTAGTCACCAGATGGTTTTTGACTTCTTCAAACACAGGAGTTTCCGAGATCATTGAACTATAAAGATGCCAAGCTGCTCTTACTTCCTCCTCCTCGTTTTCTTGATCCCGACATCTTCTGGTATGCATGGAGATCATTTCTCAAAGTCAAAGACAAATGATAACTTGCATAAGCGAATGAAAAGAGAATGGATCTGGAATAAAATGCATATTTCTGAACAGCAGAATGGGACTTTACCTCATCATGTTGGAAAGGTATGCATGGATTTGGTAATGGTCAATTAGTAGTCACCCACCCAAGAGGTAGCACAAGCAAATTCCTTGCATTGGAGAAGGACTTTCTCTTTCCAATTGCCCAGCAAAGCCCATTAGGCAGAAATGCAATAGTACCCATCTTCCTTTGGCACAATTGAACACAGGCTTCCAAATAGCAGCCACATTCATTCCTAATGTTCTGAGATGCAGGAAACAAATCTTTGGGAGCCTGGTTATTATGAAATCTGATGTCCCATGAGACGTCTGGAAGGCCCATTTCAATCACCACCATTCTTGGCGGGGGGGGAAGCAGATCTTTAGTGTGGGGTATCCATGTTCTTCTTTGCAGTTGGGAAGCCATGACCCTTTTATTGAAAAGAACCAGGTGGTGGATGATGGGGTAGGAGAAAAACTACTTTTTCAAAAGACCCCATGAAACTCCTGCCAATCCAAATAGATGACACTAGGCTACATGGTTGAATTATCTGGTGGGCAAGGAGTCTTAATAGTTTTAAGTATGCTTTGTTTCTTCTGGAAACATCTCTAAGTAAACATTTTTGCTAAAGCCATGAACACTCCTGTTTTTTATATACTTTTCCCAGCTTTGTAACATGTGACATTTCTGCCCCACAAATGGCCTCTTAGTAAATTCTGAATGCACTCAGTTCTGAGAACCCATCAAACAATGCCAAGACATTAGATACAAAAGCCTCTCTTGGAAGATCCAATAACAAAAGTACCAAAAAAAAAACACTTGGAAGAAGAGGAAAGGAATTCACTGCAGCCTACACAGATGATTAAACTTAGCTGGTAGCCCTTATTCCAAGTGTCCATCTAGGCAACAACTTCTGATCTCAAAAGATCTCGCCTCTTTGTCTCAGCAATCTGACCTACCCCAGAAAAAGAAGAAAGAAAGAAAAATATGCATGCAGCCATTAAAAACCAGCTAAACAAAACCTTTTGCTAGCTAGGATGATTTGCAGGGCACTGAGTAAGTCCCAAAAGCTCCATTCTAATGTAGATATTTCTGCATGACTCAAGTCTCATAGGGACCCCGAGGGGAGCTGCATTTTCAAGATAAATCTAATAAGATAATGTTATTAATTTTGGACCAAGATTTGAATACACTATTTATATTGTATTCGATCAATTATATATTAAACTTTTTGTACAAAACTTCATAAGCTTTATAGAACTATATAGGAGTAGTAACAGTAATGTTATTTATTATTTACTGATTATATAGCTATAACTAAGCAAAGTACAGATGTAGAAGAAATTAGTAGTTGAAACAATATTGTATTCCCATTCATCATACCTTTAAAATCCATAACTTATAATAATAATCTCCAAGCATTTAAATGAATTTACTTTTTCTATGAAAAAGAAGCATTTTGGTACTTTTTAAAGCTTTTTAAAAAATTCTTTTTGAACTCAAACTGTGGTTTCAAAGTTTATGAACCTTTCTGAATTGCCGATGTTTCTGCATAAATATGACCTAAAATATGGTGTGTTCTTCACACAAGTCCTAAAGCTAGATAAAGGGAATCCAATGAAACCAATGACTCCAAAACATTAAATTTGTTCATTGATTTGTTGAGGGAAAATTATCCGCATTTGGGCCAACAGCTAAGAATTTTCTGGAAAACAAGGAAAGGTTAAGTAGAACATAGATCCCATAAATGGCTGAGGAATATCTCTAGAACCTCAAAATTTAAAAAAAAAAAAAGTATACAGAAAACTGAGATGCTGTAACCTGAGGTGGAACTATGAAATTCCCAGACCGTGAGATGGGCGTCAAATAGATTTAATAAAAACAATGAAATGTTAAAGTATAACAATGGTGATGCTGATTTTTTTATCCTATCACATCTTTTAGAAATGATTTTTTCTCACATACTTATGCATTCTAGATCACCTCAACTATCAAGAACCCCAATGCCAAATATGTCCTTGAAGGGGAAGGTGTTGGAACTTTGTTCAGAGTTGATGAATTTACTGGAGATGTCACTGTGAGTGAAATGCTGGACCGAGAGGAGAAAGCTGAATATGAACTCACAGCTCTGATTTATAATCGTCTTACCAATCACCAATTGGAGGACCCATCCAAATTCCGCATCATCGTTCATGATATTAATGACAATGCCCCAATATTTGTTCAAAAGGTGTTTAATGGTTCAGTGGTAGAAATGTCACCACTAGGTAAGCATTTTACTCCTCATTTCGGAGCAAGATGGTCTAAAATCTCATATCACATCGCTAAATTAATCCTTCAGTGAAAAAACAATCTGAAACCCTTGCTTTGCTTCTTAACACTCAATACTGATACAAATGAAAGCTTTTTGTTTGGACTTGTTACTGGACCAAAGTAAAATACATAGGGAAATCCCATTGCCAATGAAAATTAAATGAGAGTTAGGGTTAGGAACAGGGTTAGTTAAGGTAAGGTAGGTTACAGGAATTCAGAAAGCAAAATGGAGATTGCCATATTAAAAGTCTCTAGTATATTCATGCTGTGATCTAGAATAAGAGGAGATAAAGGACAGAAGGTTTGAGGGAATCATCTCTCATCATTGTATTTCTATTTTCACTGCTAATTTCCTCAGCCTTCTGTTGACACAAGATGTTTCAAACCATTCAAATATACCTGTTATTTTTCATTCTCTCTCTTCCTCTTTTTAGGAACATCTGTCACCAAAGTGACAGCTGTGGATGCTGATGACCCAACCCTTCAGGGTCATGCAGATGTTTTCTACGAAGTTACTGATGGCAAAAAGTACTTCAGAATAGACAACTCAGGTATGGGATCTACTGTATAAATAAAATTTGTACAAGAACAAGCAAACACAACTGTCCATGATATTTTCTGCCTGATCAAAGAACAAAATGGCATCTATTCTCTTTACCATGTAGAAGACATTGCCTAGTAAGCTTGTGATTATTTAAATTATGTATTAACTCATTAATAGCAGGCTGAGGTACACTTCAAGTCTGACCAAGGAGGTATATTCCTTATATCTGAGGTGAATAGCCATATTTGCAATCTAAGTCCTGGAAACCTATTTTTGCTTTTCAAGACTTTTGAGTGTTCTTTTAAATGCATAGAATAAAGGCTTCTATAAACCCAAAAAGTCCTCTTAAGCTTTTTTTCATTGAAAGTTAAAATCCATTCTGGGAGATTTTTAACTAAAAAATGCTGTACAAAATGTCCCAGAAGTGCTTTTTTCAAAAGCATTTATTGGTGTTTTCTTTGAAAATATTTTGTTTCTCTTCCAAGAAGCTTCTTCAGTTCAAAGAGCCATGACCTGGATCTTTGAGAATCTCCACAGACGGATGGACAAAATATTTTTAATCAATATATTCTAAGTCAAAGAATTATGGCAATTTTCTTAAAGAACAGACCAGATAAAACCAGCCACCAATAAAACCTAGATGCTTTTTAAAGCTTTTGAGTAAGTGCTATCAACAGTGTCAATTTTTAGTGACCCCATGAATAGACTCTCTGCAAAATATCCGTCTTCAACTTGGCCTTTTTGTTCTTTCAGTGATGCCTTCATTATTATAGGTCCATCCACTTAGCTGCTATCCATCACCTTCCACCTTTTCAAAGTATTTTGGATTTATCAAAAGAAGTGGAACTTCTCATGATATGTCAAAAATATAACAGCAATTGCCTAGCCATTAGTACTCCGTGTGAGAATCCCAGTTTGATTTATTCTATGATCCATTTGTTTGTTTTTTGGGCTGACCAGAATTCTTCTCCAACTTCTAAGTTCTAACCCTAACCCTATCTATCTTTTTTTAAGAGAGAGAGAGACAGACAGACAGATGAGAGAGAGATAGCAATAGAAAGAGATGAGAGAGATAGAATGCGACAGAGATGAGCTAGAGAGAGAAAGATGAGAGAGAGGCAGAGAGAAAGAGGGGAGGGGAGAGAGAGGGAGAGAGACAGACTGTATATTTCTATCCAGTTTCATATCGAGTTTCATCCAAGGCCAACTTTCACATTTATATAACATCACAGGAACAACCATTGCCTGAAGAATGTTAGTCTTTGTGCTTTGTTATTTTAACCACCAGCACTAAAAATTAAACTCTTTGGGGGGGAAATAATGGAAGTGACAATATAAACTAACATTTGTGTTTTCTTTTTATTTTAAAGGAACCATTTACACAGCTGTGCTTGACTTGGATAGAGAACAAAAGGCTACTTATACCATTCGGGTTAAAGCAAGGGACGGCAAGGGGCTACATACTGAAGAATTGGGCACTGCTACTGTCTTCATTAAATTAATTGACATCAATGACAACTTTCCAACATTTAAGCAAAGTGAGTTTTGCAAAGTCAAAGGGCTGAATCTAAAAACGCTCTATCTTTATTTCTGCAGATAGCATATCATATAAAAATGTAATGCTTTGTTATTGCTGAGGAAATCAACTTTTGGAATGTTTTTCTTTGTGATAGTTCAGACACTGTAAAACTAGATTGGAAAAATCCAAGTCTCTCCCATTACATTTATCTCTTCTTCATCATTGGAAACTTTATCTCAAATATCGGGGTTTTGTGAACATCTTTTTCAGAAAATTTCACTTTCGAAGTTCCTGAAAATGTCAGTTTGACCGGGGAAGTCGGTAGATTAAAAGTAGAGGACATCGATGAACCACAAAACAGGGATACCAAGTATAGCTTTCGCCAAGGGAATTACCAAGACACCTTTAAAATTATACCAAATCGCTACACAAATGAAGGAGTAATTCAACCAACAAAGGTATTGTTTTTGAAACTCAACTAATTTTGTGTCTTGGGCTATTTAGTTAGAACTAGGTCTACCTGAAATAGTAAAGAGAAGAAAACATATTATGGAATATTATGATATTTGTGGAATGCATATTACAGGGGGGGAAAGTAACATTCAAACATTATTACTATTATTAATGCTGTTTAGCTGTTTACAGCATTAGTAAATATGCAAGGGGGGTAGATGGCTATATCAATTTAATAAATAAGACTAAAAATAATCTCTATATATTACTAAAACTCTTGTTGTCATGACCTTTAACTGAGTGAAACGGTGCATCACAGGACAATAATTTTTTAACCAAAGTATCTCAAATGGGCTAACTTACAGAATTCATCCAAACTTCCTGAAGGAATGAAATTAGGAGAAGCTGTTGTTGCATCAGGGGTATTGCCAGCTGTTGCACTGCCGGGCTGCTGCTGCGGCCACATGATCTACATCTTCAATGTTCTATGACAATTTCCCAGACAATCTCACAATCCTTTATGCTCTCCTTCATCCAGCAGCCCCTTCCCTGCCTGCAGGGCAAGGGCAAGGGCAAGGGCAAGGGCAAGGGCAAGGAAGGAAGGAAGGAAGGAAGGAAGGAAGGAAGGAAGGAAGGGGAACGAGAAGGAGGAAGGCAGAGAAGGAAGGAGGGGAGAGGGAGGGAGGGAGAAAGGAAAGAAAAGGAGGGAGATTGGAATGAGAGGGAGGGAGGCAGAAAGGAGGAAGGGAGAGAGGGAAGTAAGGAAGGAAGGAAGGAAGAGGGAAGGAGATGGGAATGAAAAGGAGGGAGGCAGGGAAGGAGGGAGGGAGGGAGAGAGGATAGGAATGAGAGGGAGGGAGGGTCTGAGGAAAGTTCTGCCTTAGCATTTGCCCACCAGCAGCTCTGCTGCCCTTGCCCCCACTTCCTGGCAGTCTCCCATCCTATCACTGAGAATGCTTTGGTTACAAAGCTGGGTCTCCTTACATGGAGACGGAGTGGACCTCCCTCTGACCTATGCACTTTGCCCTCCTGCACCCACCATGAGCAACTTGGCCAAGGAGAGAGAGAGCACAGCAGCAGCAGCCTTGAGGAGGAGGTAAGCGCAGCTGGGCGCCCCCTCAGGGAAGCGTGGTTGAGCTGGGCTGGGCTGTGGGGTCCTGGTGCCCCAGGAGCTCAAGGGCTGAGCTGGATGCTTGCCCTCCGCTGCCCAGGGCTCCAGGCAGCCTATGCTCCCATCTGGGGGTCCTCCCATGGCCTGAGAAGGATGGCAAGGCTCCTCTGGTGGACTAGGCTTTGGCACTCACCCTAGTCTCACCTTCCTCTGCTAGAATCCTTCAGATCCCCCCTTCCAGCTTTGCCTGCCCTTCCCACAGGGGGCACAGGACAATGCTGCTGCATGTGGAAGTGTGGAAGAGGAAGTTTGCAGGAAGCAGTTTCCTCTGAGTCCAACTTCTGCCTTGATAGATCTCTGGAGAGGAGGAGGGGGGTGGCAGGGGCTGCCCCAACAAGCTAGCATTCTTACCACACACGATTGGAAATGGGGATTCCCTTTCGAGAAGGGCCAGCCTTCTTGATGCAGGACCAGGGAGCACTGCTCCCCTGCCTCCTCCTTTTGCTCTCCAGAGATCTGTCAAGGTAGAAGTTAGACTCGGAGGAAACTGCTGCCTGCAATCTTTCTCCTCTGTGCTTCCACACGCAGCGTCGTCCTCTGCTTTCTGCTTTGCTGGGAGGGGGCACAGGACAGGAAAACAACAGTGTCTGGCATTGGGAGAAGAGCATCTGCTTTGGTGTGTTGTGCGCACACACACACACATTCCAAGCTTGGAGACTTTTATCCACATCTGTGCTTACAAACTGCCAATCATGCCTGGCCTTGAAGAGAAGGCCCTCTCCCCAAGGAGTCCCCAAACTTGGTATGTGGTGTGTGTGTGTGTGTGTGTGTGTGTGTGTGTGTGTGTGTGTGTGTGTATGCATGTGCTTGGCTGCTAGCAGTTTGGGGAGGTGAGGAGCTTATGGGGCACCGAATTTTCCCGATGTCGAGTTAGGTGCAACTTGTTCCATCCCGACCAAGTCGTCACAAGTCAGCCACACCTAGTGAGCAGCAGCGAGCTGGCCACACCCACCCAGCCACGCCTACCTAGTCACAGCCACCCGGCTACTGGCCCTTTGAGGGTAACCTCTATGAAATTGAGTTCCACACCCCTGTTCTATGGAGTTCAAAAGGCTCAGGCAGTGATCCTTAGAATGAAAATAACAGCACTTTGACTGCTACTGTTTTCATCCCTGAAGCTTTGGGCAATTATGTCTCAGGCCAGCTTTTTTGCTTTTCCCAGGATGCCATACTGATAATGCTGATAAGATCTGGATCCCACCAGTTGTGCAAAAGATTCTCTTGCAAATCCCTCAAGATCCCACCTTGGATCACGAATACATCGGAGAACTGGGCATCGTGGAGTTCACCAAAAGAGCCATGGAACTGGTTATTGGCAAGAACAATCAGGCTTTCTTAGACAAAAGGGTATGGGGTTATTTATACAAATATGGCCATATGCCTAAGAGACAGAGATATGAAAGGAACAAATAGTTACTGGTATTTTTCCTTATTGATTCCATTCAAAAGCTTGTATGGAGTCCCTGTTGGAAATAATGGTGCTGTAGCATCTTTTTCTTTTTAATTATGATAGCTTATTTTGTTGCCATGGCATGGGAGGAATGAATGTTTAAGGCCATTAGCAGCTTGGGAATAATCATGAAAAAATTAAACAGCTCTCTGTCCTGCACTGTTGCTCTTGTCAAAGAAAACTGATTTGGCCCAAACGTGAGAACCCTTCCTCCAATGAAAGGAAGAAGAGATGCTTCAATCTTGCAGAGGATCTATAAGCTGACAAGCAGTCATCAACACTAATACAATGCCTGTTGGTCCAGAATCAATTTTTAGGTTGCCTGTTGAAATAGAGTAGCTAAATTCTTCTTCTGCCTTTCATACTTTCTCCCTGCATTCATCTTTGGTTCTAAGCAGTGATTTATTTAACCATAACTTACTAAACAAACTATCATTAGTTGAGTTTGCATAATATGCCTTCTGGGGAATTTGAAGACATAAAATCCATACATTTTAAAATTGTTGAGGTTGAGAAACACTAGCTATAAAAATTAATCTTTTGAAATGTTGAGCTAACAATTTTACATGATTAGTTAATAAAAATATTTTTTGCTTTTCTCTAAACAGGCAGGTGGTGTTCACACAATAGGTGGGACAGGTGCTGTGTGGATTGGAGCTGAATTTTTGCACCGTTGGTACCGAACCAACTATTCAACTCCAGCAATTATCTATATTGCTGAACCACAACTGGGTAGCTAATATATTTTTTCATCCCTATGTTTTGGCCTAGTCCTACAGTTAAAACTTAAAGCCATTAGAAATATTGCTGGGAAGGAAAATCAGAGATGATAAGAACAAATCAAGACATTGGGAGGTTATATGGTTACCTTCATCTCCCATCTAGGCTCAGAATATAGAAGAAACAACTTTAAGCACCTGATTAATGATGTATCTGTGTAGATCTACATATGAATGAGACTTGGGTTTATCAGGAGGGCTTCAAAAGACAACTCTAATGGCAATAAAAGTCTTCTCTGTAGTGATGTAGCAATTAAATCATGCATGCACTGGCTTAGTGTTTTAGAACATTGGGAGATTGAGAACACACCTGTCACTTGGGAAACCAAACCAAACCATTTCCAATTTCATGAAAAATAATAACAAAGCTACTATCTTGATTCATTTTGTGAAATGTTTTCATCTTTCCTATGAAGTAGATCTCAGTAGACTTAAATTGAGCTACCTGATGACTTTTAATTGAATATTGAATTTTAGACCTTCTGAAAATAAATCATATGCTCAATCACTGAATTATGAGTCACATCTCATAATTTACTATGAGTACATTGTTCTGTCCAAATTACAATTAATAATGTGACACAAAATGGTCTAAAAGGTGTCCCTATATTTTTCAGGCACTCTTGGTTGCATATTCCAAGTTGCTGGCTTTGCAGATATTCGTTCTTACCATTACTGGGATCCCATCAAGCTGTCAGTTGACATAGACATGTTTGTTGCAGAACTGCAGGTACCAGAAAGCAACAATTTCTATGCTTACTTAGAGCAACATTCCTATAGCCATCTGGTGTAGTGGTTAGAGCATTGGACTCAAAGGAAATGTGTCATGTAAAAAGAATCATACCTTAAGTTGCAGTTAAGAAGATTTATTCTCACAAGAATCTAGTTAATTATCATTCAGCACTAAATTGGCAGTAGAGGGAGTCAACTGAAGATGGGTTGGATTTAGACCATTTGTGGGAACATAATTACTCTAGGCTGATGGCCCGTTTAATTCAGCCCCCAGGCTCTGACTGCTCTTTTCCTACAAATGTAGGAAAATCAGTTGCATATCCTTGTATACTTTTGAAACTGAATGGCTATCAGACCCCTCTCACTTCAGCCACAGTAAGTTTAGATGTTACTTCCTTTATGAAAAAATAATGCATGCTACTGATTAATTGATTATTAATCCTCTACCCAAAACCCCCCGACTTTCAGAGCATAGTTGTGGTTTTAAGAATGTGGGAATTAGACATATATTACATTAAATTATTTGTCAATTTTGCAATTCAGCTGATAAGAGCTAAAAAAGATTAACAACTTCTCCATTGCATACTATCTTCCAACACTTTAATAAGATGGATATGAATTTAGGAGACTTTTCAGGAGAAAAAATGAACATGTCCCCTATCATCTATCTATAATTTTGCCTTATGCTCTTATGCATCATGGCGGCAAATACTCGTGTATACTGTTTCTAGCATCTTAGAATCAACTATGCTGTTTCCAAAACTGCTAGTAATTATGGCAAATAACCCATTAGTAGATCTCTCTCTTTTTGCCTCCACTTGTGTCTTTTAAGCCATCTGCCCTACTCCCAAAGTCCTTGCCCACCAAAAGTGATAGCTATTGTATTGAATGTCCTTGCAGAATGCCCCAGAAGGCTCCATTATATTCCTGCATGCTCCTGAAGAAATTGGCTTGAAGCCCTCTGAATGGAGAAGAGTTGCATCAATGATGAAGGCAAGTGAAGACATCAGGAGAAGCATGACCAGACAGGTCACAATACTCTATATGATATCTTGCAAAAGTGATGCATCCATCTGTCGACACCATGCCTGTGTGGCATTGGAGCCCTGCTCTTGAGCCACAGTGAGTTAGCTTAGGCTGAACTGCGAGACCTGTGAAGTTTAAGAACCCTTCCAATTTAATTCATCTTACATATTTGGAAATAAAAGGTATGTGGCATGGCAACAGTGATGATTTTTTTTCCATGACCAGCATTCAAATTATAATTGAATGATTTCTATAGAAAATATGAATGCACTGAACCTGAGTCAAAACAATAGATACTACAGTTATCAATTTATGACCACAGTGGAGCCTGCCCATTAGGGTCATAAGTCATGAAGGCTGTAAAATAATGAACATAGAAGTGATAAAGAGAACTCTGTGGTCATTAAGTGATCATCATATGCATTAAGTTAACCCATACTTGCCAAAAACCAGAAGGAAAGATTAGTTTTCAGCACAAATATTATAAATCATGATCACATGTCTGCAGGATGCTGTAAATGGCCATAAATACAGGCCTGAGTGCCCAAAATGTAGTCCAGATGGGTGGATAGCCATCAGAACTTCAGAACTGGGTCATTACTTTTGGGATGGTTCATCATAATTTCAAATGATCTCTAAGCAATGGCTCATAAGTTGAAGACTGCCTGTATGCAAAACATCTTTCTCTCATTTCCAACAATTGAGACATCCTAGAACAAAGTGACAGGGTTTATTTTCATCTGAATGGAGTCAGACAGGACAGTTAAGTTGCCTCTGCGTCAAATCTCAGACATTATTCATGCATTGTTTTTAGACAATACACATACAAAATTACTAGCCTGCAAGACTTGATATACATACTGGGGACTGTCAAAGTGAATGTTAGATGTACCTTTTTTCC
>JANHFL010007435.1:78235-90933 GCA_032468155.1 Oxyrhabdium leporinum
AGGGGATGGGGGGGTGCCTTTCCACGCTCTTCTTTCTCCTCCATCCCTGGCAAGGAAGACAATGCAAGGAACCCACCCGGGTTTCACTCTCGTGGGTTTCACTTTATTGGATCGAAAGTAAGGGCTGAAGTTGCAAAGGCAGGAACCAGAGATGCAACCACAGCTCTCTCTCTTTCTCTGAACAGTGAAGCAAGTGCCTTCCAATCTCATTTTCCTCCCATGCCTCTCCATCCGGACAATGGGAAGGGAGGGGAGAAGCTTAATTCCTGAAGGTATGCATCGAGCAGATCTTCTGGGTGTGTCTGGCTTCTGGTCTCCCCTCCCCAAAAAAATCAGCCTCTTTTAAGAAGCTGGAAGTTTTTGTTGCTGTCCCTTTCTCAGGGTGTGGAGTTTCTGGAAGAGGAAAACTCTAGCCCTCTGCTTAGTTTGAGGTCTGACTGTCAGCCGAAGAAAGATTGGGTAAATATTTACATGTGAATCCCTGCCTGGTGTTTGGATTCCAGTAAAACAGAAGCCAGAAGGCAAACAGAACTAACTAACCTGGCCTAAAATGAATAGGGTTTTGGTTTTTTTGGGAGGGATGGAGGTTATTGTTTTGTGAGCGCTGACTTTCTGGCCAACTTCTGGCCAAATCCAAGGCAGTCAATCAAGATTCAGAATACCAAACCTTGGGATCAAATTAGTGCTGTGTAATCACTTTTAAAGCTGGCTGGAAGTGGGTGTTTAGTCTGCAAGGGTAGACATGTTTGTAGAAATTGCTCAAGTAACAAAACGATTTCAAGAAAAGAGATGAGGATGGGCAAACCTAGTTTCTCCTGTATTCCTGCTCTCAACTCGGTTTGGACCCATTTCCTGGTTAGTTTGGAAATTTGGAGAGGGGGCAGTTGAACAGATTTTCTCTTCACTTCTTCCAACAGTTGTATAATTGCGCTCTTCCTGAATGCTTTGTTTCAAAATATGCATTGGTGTGGCACTTTTCTTTAATATTACTCTTTTTTTTTAAGCACGTGCAAATTGGATAAATTCATGCAAACGTTTTGTTGTTGTTGTTTTGAAGTGCAAAAGATTTACCTTGAGGCAAACCAGCGATCCATCTCAACCCCAATGTTCCTAATCTGATTTGCCGGGCATTGTCCAGAGTTTCAAATCCGAGTCTTTTTCATTGGTCATATCTGGGCCTAGCTGAACCTTTCTGTCTGCAAAGCAAGTGTTCTTCTCCAAGATGTGGTGCTTCCTTGTCAAGGTTTCTGGCGATCAGAAAGCTGTATATGTTTCTTACTGATCGAGGAATCTTTCTTGGAAAAAAAAAATCCTTTTGTTGAAATAGCAGGATTGGTTGTTGCTTGGCTGGAGATGTTTATAATGAATTTCCAAAATTTGGGTAGTAAATTAAGCTGGTGTACTTTCACAATGTTATGTACCACCAGTCAATATCTGCTACACACACAAAAAAAACCCCAATCCCAAAGTATTAAACTCTCTCTCTCTCTCTCTCTTCTCTTTTTCTCTCTTTTTCCTCTTAGTTCTTTCCTTCCACTTTTTTTCTGCTTCTGCGAAGTGCTGTCCAAATTAGAACCGGTGGCAGTTATTTCAGTCTCTGTAAGTAACGTGCCAAGGTTTAAGAGTTTATGTGGTGGCATATGGTGGGCCAGATTCTCAGGAGGATTTCAGAGGAGAAAGAGACAGCTCATTTCAGATAATTTGTATGAGTGAAAGAGGGTGAAGATAGCTCCTCCCTAACAGTTCCGAGTATGTGCTTGATGGAAATCAGGCGTGTCCAACCTTAGATCGTAAACTTTTAACATTGTTATATGATTTATATATATTAACTATATTATGTGTGGGTTTTTTTGGTATGTGGCCCAAGACAGTTCCTCTTCACTCAATGTGGCCCAGGCAAGCCAAAAGGCTGGACACCCATGATGTAGATAGCAGAGTGCTTTAGTCTGGCAAGATTCTGTCTATAGGGGTGGACCAATGTGAAATCTGCTTGGAAGAATCGCCCTATTCAGAAGCAATTTTCTTGAGCTGAGAATAAATCTTCCTTGTGCGGGTTTTGTTAGAAGGGCAAAAATTCAAGCCCTCTTTCTGTGGCATGATTAGAGTGCCAGGGTCACATTTGTTTACAAAATGATCTGTGACCGCTCATAGTAGCTGAAGCCAAAAGTGGCAGAGGGTCGCAGAAATATTGAGGTTACATCCATTCAAAGCTTGATTACAGCATGGCAGAAAGCCATTGCAGATGAGATAAGGCAGATGTGATTCTTTCCCCTCAATCTGGTTTACCTAGTCCCATGTGGATCCAGCCATGGACCTGTTCTCTTTGAAGTTAGCCAGATCCCATTTCTATAGTTATTGTATTTATTTATTTATAGCCCATTTTATTACAATTATAAATAAGTCAGTCTTTCTCCTGTTTTCCCCACAACAACCCTATGACTGGTGAGTTGGGCTGAGAGAGAGTGACTGGCCCAAGGTAATCCAGCTGGTTTTCATGCCTAAGGCAGGATTAGAATTCACAGCCTCTTGTTTTCTAGCCTGGTGCCTTTTAATATTTTAAAAATATTAAAAAGCGAAAGGTTTAAAAATTGGCAGTTTGGTGGAAGGGCACCATATCGATTGAAAGCTCTACTTACTGTCTAATATTTGCAAATGCAACTCCTATCTTGGAGCTCTCCAAGTCCTGAATAGCCCATTCTTTCACATGTTTTCTTGACCTTCCTGTATTAGCCAGTCCCTTACATCTGATGCCCTACTTTTTCAGTTGTTCTCTGCTACAGGAACTAACTAGCAAGGTTCCCTACGGACATTCCTATGAGAACTTCAAAGTCTTACACATAAAAACTGGAATGGAGAAACGGGTCCTTTCTTCCAAATCTACAAACAAGACCTTAGTCACCCAATATACTAAGCTGCTGGTTTGAATGTCTCTTACACTGACATTTCAATATGCAAGTTGGAAATGAACTGTAACACATGGATAGACTTTGTCTGTGTGAATACAGAAATTAAAATGTGATTCCCGATTCAATATACATCTCCTGGAATGACTTAGGAAGGCCCAAATTCTTGATTACTTGTTGGAAAAGAAATTGCATTTAGATTTTGTGTCCAAAGAAAAATATCCGTTTGATGAAATTCTCACAGATGCTTACAAAGTCAGTAAGGGATGTTTCGCCTATCTTTCATTGTCCATTGTTAAGTGCTGGGAATTTACTTATTCGTTTATTAGATTTAAGGCCACCCAACTCCAAAATAATTCTGGGCAGCTTAAACTGAAAAATAAAAATAAAAAATACTAAACCAGAAGAATATAGATATTCAGACACACATTCCAGGCATTTTAAAGTATGCCCCAAAGAGTCTGAGAAAAGAGCCATATTTTTAAAGACTTCTAGAACTACATGGATTTCGGGGGGGGGGGGTGCTATTCTAGAATGCCAATCTCACAACAGAGAAGGCACACTTTCTAGGTCCTGTTAGATGGCATTGTTTGATAGACATTGACGCTCTTAATGATGGCAAGAAAAATGGAAGAAAATGGCCCTCAAATAATCAGGCTCCAGTCCATGAATCTAGTAGGTGGTTGTAGAGACATATAAAATTGATATGTTTTGGACCAGGAAGCTTCTGGACACAGTTCAAAGCGCTGGTTATCTATTATGGGACTGTCTGTCTTCCTTTAGGGCAAACTTCCATAGTTCAGAATAACTGAGTTGGAAGGGACTCTGGAGGTCTTCTACTCCAACCCCATGCTCAAGCAGGAAACTATAGCCTTTCAGACAAATGATTGTCCAATTTCTTCCTAAAAACCTCCAGTTTTGGAGCACCCACAACTTCTGGAGGTAAGTCGTTCCACTGATTAATTGTTCTCACTGTCAGGAAGTTTCTCCTTGGTTCCAGGTTGGTTCTCTCCTTGATTAGTTTCCAATCGCTGCTTCTTGTCCGGCCTTCAGATGCTTTGGAGAACAGCTTGACTCCCTCTTCCTTGTGGCAGCCCCTTAGATATTGGAAGATTGCTTTCATGTCACCCCTAATCCTTCTTTTCATTAAACTGGACATACCCAATACAGGCAAACGTTCTTCATATGTTTCAGCCTCCAGTCCCCTACTCATCTTTGTTGCTCTTCTCTGCACTAGAGGTTCAACGTCCTTTTTATATCATGGCAACCAAAACTCAGTTGACCAGAAATGGCCCGCATCTAGTCTCTTCTATTCAGCAGCCTGATCTGACAGTACCCAGAAAGCATGGCCTTCTCTGTTACAGCACCTGCTCTCTGGAACACCTTAAGGTTTGCCTGGTCCCCACCTTAACCATGTTTAAAAGAGCCCTGAAAATTTGGTTTTCCCCACAGGCCTTGGGGTTAGACTAGGTCCTACATATTGTACCATTTTAGAATAGTGTTGTTGTTTTTTTCTCCTCCAGACAGTTGGGGTTCTTCACTCGTATTTTCGTAATGACTTGACTACATGCCAGCCAGAGTGACTGTGGAGTTGGGCAGCAACATCAATTTAACAAATATATAAATAAAGGCCTCTCTCTTCAACACTTCCCTGGCAACTCATGCTTCTAGACTAAATCTCAAGGGAAATTCCTCCCAGAGGCTGTTCCACCTTTTCATCATTCTGCAGGAAGAAACAGTCCCTTAACCCTTGCTTGGCTCTATGTGAGGCATTGTTTCTAAAAAGCTCCCAGCAGAAATCAGCACCTGAGGGAATAAGCAAAGGAAACCTTTATCCCATTGTGTAAAGAAGCCAATTGGAGCCATCTCTTCAGTGGCAGATATTTCTCTCTGGGGGGGAAATAGGATTTTTTTTGAGAAAGCAGACCAAGTTTTCTCTTCTTGACAGGAAATATCTTTACCGCGTTTTCCTCTTTCTTTTGCAATTGTAGCCGGGAGGAACTAGGAATATTTTGTGATTCCATATCAAATCATGTGGTACAGTTGTTCTGCTCAGGGCCTCACCAAAAGAGGTGTATTTCAGATGGTCCTTGGACCTTGCAAAAACGATAGGTAGTCCTCGACTTGCGACCACAACCGAGCACAAAATTTAGGTTGCTAAGTGAGGCATTTTGTTAAGGGAGTTTTTGCCCCATTTTACCACCTTTCTTGCCCCGGTTGTTAACATGAATCACTGGAGTTAGTAACACAGTGGCTTAAGTGAATTGGGCTTCCCCATTGATTTCGATGGTCAGATGGTCGCAAAAGCTGATCACTTAAAGACGCTGCAGCCTTTATAAATATGAAACGATTGTCAAGCATCCGAATTTTGATCACCTGATCACGGGGCTGCTGCTACAGTCGTAAGGGTGGAAAACAGTCCTAAGTCACTTTTTTCAATTGTAACTTCGAACGGTCACTAAATGAACGGCTGTAAATCAAGGACTACTTGTACGTACAACCTGGTTCCAGGTAACTGAGACTTACGACTGTTGCTGAAAAATCAACATTTTCTTCCGACTTTTCACAAAGCCATTCCATAGTGAACCACCAGTTCGCTTAGCAACCGGCTAACTCACTTCATGACCAGTGCAAAAAAAAAAAAAAAAGATGGTAAATTCGGACTGATCGTATGGCTAACCCGCTTAACAACTGTCATGACTTGCAATCCTAATGGGCAAGCTCCACTAAAGTTGTAAGATGAGGACTATCTGTACTTTGCTAGCTCCAATATGGTTAGTTTTTCTTATCAAGTGATAGATTGGCTGCTTTAGAAGCAAGGCACTGAAAATAAGCCAGGTCTCTCCAACCTTGGCAACTTTAAGACTTGTGGACTTCAACTCCCAGAGTTCTTGGTCTGCTCCTTCCTTCAGTTCTTTTTTCAAAATCTTTCCTCTAAAATCACTGTCTTAACCCAACAGTTAAGATAGCTAAAATGAACCATAAATATATCTGTTTGAATACTCAGATCCATCCCTTTTTATCTCTTTTTCCTCTTTTCCCTGGTTCCTCATCTTTTTCTTCTGTTGCTTCTCCTGCAATTGAAATAAATTCAGATGCCCTTAGTAGTTATTGGATGGCACCAATGACATCATCAAGGATGTGGTGCCCCATTCTCCGTGCAAAAATGAAGTTCTGGGCTTGTGCTCAAAATCTTTTTCCTTGTACATTTTGTTTTAATTTAGTTCTCTCTGAAGTTGTAATTCACGTTTGGCCTATCCCCAAAACATGAGCAGTGGAAAGTGACCTGGTTTTGCCTTCTCTGCAGCTAAACTCTACTGCTAAAAATATAGTGGATTGTTATTTGCAAAACAAAAACAAAAATGATGTTGGTTATTGTAATCTTACAGGTTTTTTTTCCCCCAAAAAAATGTCTGCGAGCTGACAAGATACCATTTACAATTTAGGCACCAGACACTATGTCATCTCACACTTTTCCTCCCCCTCCAACAAAATTAAAAATGGCCTGGAGTTTTGCAAAATTGACTTGCAACAGTCTTGTGGCATCTCACCGGGGAAGGTTGAGCTGTTGCAAGGTGTTTGATTGTCACTTTAATTCAGTGAGTTGTTCTCAAGAGATTTGGTGCTACCCTGTCTTTCTTTCTTTTTCTTCTCTTCTCTTCTCTTCTCTTCTCTTCTCTTCTCTTCTCTTCTCTTCTCTTCTCTCTTCTTTCTCTTCTGCCTTTTTACACTAGGAATTGTGTTTGCACCAATACTCCCTGTCACAGAGAACGCAAGATTGGATCCTCCAAATCTTTTTTATATACTATTGCACCGGATTACACTTCTCCAGTTTCATTGCAGTTTTATGGATCAGATCTAGGGAAGCTATTTGTGATGAGATCTTTTGTAAAGGAATTATTTTCTATTATGCCTTTGTTACATTAAGAAAAACTTCACTATGTTTGTGGACAGAAAGTTTAAGATAATGCAAATCCCAATGCATGTCTTCTTTGTAAGAAAGCTTGTGATTGATACCTGTATGTAGAAAGGGTAATTGGAGAAAAGGGATGCTAACAAATCAAAGAGCTGGCCTAGATAAGTTGTAGAGAGGAAGCGAGAGGATGTTTGTATTGTATACAGCAATAGCAATAGCACTTAGACTTATATACCACTTCAACGTGCTTTACAGCCCCCTCTAAGAGGTTTACAGAATCAGCATATTGCCCCTAAACAATCAGGCTCCTCATTTTACCAACCTCGGAAAGATGGAAGGCTGTCAACCTTGAGCTGGTGAGAATCGAACTGCTGGCATTCGGCAGAATTAGCCTGCAATACTGCATTTTAACCACTGCGCCATCATGGTTCTCGTGGTGCCAGTTATTTGGTCTGCGATAAGATTTCTGAAATGTAATTCAGATACAAAAATTGAGATTCTAGAAAGAGTGCCGAAAAGATCAACTAAGGTGATTAGGAAGAACAGTTATATGAATTGGGTATGTCTCAATTAATAAAAAGAAGGACGTTGGTAGCAATGTTCCAATATCTAAGGGGCTGCCACAAAGAAGAGGGGGTCAACTTATTCTTTAAAGCACCTGAAGGCAGAACAAGAAGCGATGGATGGAAATTAGTCAAGGAGAAAACCAACCCAGAACTAAGGAGTAATTTCCTGACTGTGAGATGTCGTATGATGCTGTTTCAGAATTAGCTAGGTGTTATTTGTCTCCTAGTCAACCTGTATTCCATGCAAGCCTCCAGACTGAGTAGGTGGGAAGTGAGTTGAAACCGAAGCACACTGCTGTTCCTAAAACAGCATCACCACCACCCCAAACAAGCATTAGCTTTCATACCTCTCCAACAATGCTTTTGCAGCCCACTTCCAAACTGTTTCTCTCTCTCTCTCTGTGCCTTGATTAAAAACCTTATAGGATGGGAGATAAGGATTCGAGGGTCATAGAAAGGAGAGGCATGGAAAGCCCCTGGTATCTGAATCTTCTCAGAAATGTTTCAATGTTCTTTTGCAGCTGTGCTATAGGGTCAGTTTGTTGCAGTAGCTAAGTCATCAAGATATAAGTGCTTTTCAACCGTAGCAACTAGGAGATATGTGGGCTGATCCAAGGTCACCCAGCTGGCTTCATGCCTAAGGTAGGATTAGATTTCACAGTCTCCCAGTTTCTAGCCCAATGTTTTTTTCAATCTTGACGACTTTCAGATTGGTGGACTTCAATTCCCAGAATTCCCCAGCTAGCATCCTGGAGTTGAATGCCACATGTGAACTGCCATGCTTGCTGACAGGGGAATTTGGGGAGTTGATGTCCACCTATCTGTCAAGTTTGAGAAACATTGGGCTAGAAACTGGGAGAGTGTGAGTTCTACTCCCGCCTTAGGTACAAAGCCACTAGGATGACCATGGATCAGTCCGTCTCTCTCTCTCTCTCTCAGCCCTAGGAAGCAGACGGTGGTAAAGCATTTCCAAAATCTTACCAAGAAAACTGCAGGGACTTTTCCAGGCAATCGACAGGAGTCGGCAATGACTCAAAAAAATAAATGGAAAGGAATAGCTAATTACTTAGCAGGGAGAGGGTTTCGTGCTAGTAAGGGAAATGTCCCTGTTATTTGAAATTAAACTTTTAGTTGGGCAACTCATGATTTTGATCCTCCAAGAACATTATCCCCTGCATGCTAAAAGCACAAACATTATTTCATTGCAGGTCTTAGACAAAACTGTGTTGCCAGGCATGTACATGCTTATGGCTTTCTACGAGGCAGGTGCCGTCAGAGTGGGTGATACGGAGAAATGTAAGGGAGGATGTTGCCAACATTTTCTGCTGGAGCAGCAGCATAAGGAAATGATAAATCATGAACAATTATGCTGATTAGCATGGGCCTTTGGCTATCAAAAGAATGACACCAAAACATCAAATTAAACATGTTTATAGAGCTATCCAGATGGTTAATCTAAGCAACCCCCCTTTTATGAATCAGGATATAGGTTGGGCTTTCCTTTTCTTTCCACCTGTCTTTGTAGAAGAATAGCCTTCCATTAATTCAAGTTGAAAAGGTTGTTTTCACAATATTTGATGGATGGAGGAATGGACAGATAGACAGATGGCTAGGTTTCTCCTTTAAAGCCCGTTGTGTTTAATACAACTTAAATATAGTTTTGTAGTCCCAAAGCTTATGTTTAATGCTATATATTATATTTAATAGCATTATTTTTCATTTTTTTTTCAAAAAGAGTTATTTGTAATGTGTTTAAATACTTTCTTTGAAGAAATGAACTGTGGCTTGTTGTAGGGGTTAAGACTTACCCTCAGTCTTTTCCACTGACTCAAGAATACGATCATTCAAAATTTAGGAGGAGGCACTGCATCTAAATAAAAGAGAACAGGATTATGCTGAATAAATGCTTAAAACCACTGCATCAGTCTGTTTGTATTATCTTGCAGTGCATATGTATATATTTCCTTGGATTCAAATGATGCCATGATAACAGATAATAGAGGCAACACATATGTCCTCTCTCTGCTGCCTTTATAGCAAAATAAATTGTAAGCTCCTGTCAGACCTCCCAAGCTGAAGCTGATGAAGGCTTTTTAAGCATGCTGCCTTCCTACCACAAGAACCATTAGCAAGACCGGGCAAGCGTCTCTTGGAGACCACCAGGGCTGGGAGCAAAGTAGATTGCTGGCATCTTTTCCACCTGGGCCTTAAGGGAATTAGCTAGACAGTACACAAGTCAAAGATTTGTGCGCATTCTGGCTCTAATCTTATAGCAAAGCTCATTCCCAGGAATCTGTAATGATGTGAGAAGATCTTCCTACTTGCAAGTTAGAGCAATGTTTCCCAGTCTTGGGAACTTTAAGGTGTGTGGACTTCAACTCCCAGAATTCTCCAGCCAGCATAAGCATAGTGTTCTGACCCTGCTCCCAAACATGACAAACCCTCTGTATTTAAATACGTGTTCCCTTTATTAGGAGCGCCAGAAGTCTCTCTCACACACACAGCAGGCTAACCAGACTGTCTGGCAGGGAGATGGATAGTTGTCTGCCACACCTATTCATCTCCGCCCCCTGCCTTTTATCCCCAGAGCTAGAGTGGGGTTTCACTAGCAGCGGTGGCTCTTCTGTCCCAAGGATCGGCCCATAGATTTCCACTGCTCTCCTCTCCTCTGCCTTCTGTCCATCGGCACGTCAGGCACTGGACCCAGCTGTTCCTCCTCTTTCTCATCAGCCACCTCCACACTGGGGGCTGTTGACTCTCCATCTGAGGGCTGATGGATGGCCCAGGCTCCACCTCTGTCTCTATCTCTGACAGCTCCATTCCCTCTTCCCCCTCTGAGCTCTCAGATTGCCTTGATGCTGGCCCTCATCTGATTCAGCTGCTGGAGGGGCCGGCGGCCAACAGGCCACAACACATAGCTGCCTGGCTGGGGAATTCTAGGAGTTGAAGTCCACTCACCTTAAAGTCACCAAGGTTGAGAAACACTGATTTAGGAGATCATAGGGAAAGGGGGGTCAGCCTCAAAACACTTTTGTTTCAGACATATACTTTGACACCAACATCTCACTATATGTGGAACGCACTAGGGTGGGGAAGGCTGATGTAACAGGAGGTTGAAATACTTTGAATGTCTCAAAGGTGCTTTTCCAAAAGTCAACTGGACATTCTTGGGTTTTTTTCCTTGAAAATGTTACACTTCTTATCCAAGAAGCGTCTTCAGTTCAAGGGGGAAAAAAATAAGAAAGTCCAGTTGCCTTTTGGAAAAGCATTTTTTGGGACAACCGTGACCTGGATGATTGAGAATCTCCAGAGACATTCAGGCTTGAACGGTTTAATCTTACCACGAACAATCTAATGAATATCACAGGATGGTTTGGCCTCACAAAGTCCCTTCATAGCATTCCTTCTCGGCCAGCCTTAACAGACATCCATACAACAGTGGAAGAGAAGTGGGGAGAGATGGGAGAAAGAAATAGACATCATTTAAATAAACATAATTTCAATGTTGACTTCCAGACTGGATTAGCTCCCATCCACTGAGAAAGGAAGAATAAACCTGTTTATTTATTGCTCTTGGATACCATAGTCCTCAAGAAATCTGCTAATGCACATTGCTCTGCTTGCTGTCGATCCATTTAAAAGAAAAAATCTCCCTTACCCTCCTCTTCTTTTTTCTTTTAGATGAAAATAATTTCCTGCCTTACAGACAAGAAAAACTTCAGTGCAGGGATAGCTTCTGCTTGATGAACTGGCCTTCTCTGCTACTTCAGGAAGGACTGTGGCAAAGAGTACCTCTCCATCCCAGTGACATGTTCAGGTGAATGACCCCTTGAGTGCATCAAGCGTGATTCACACATAGCCATCCAGTTGAGATTTCTGCTACTTATCACAGAATGGAGTTGCATTGGGCTATCTGGTGGCTGGGCTTAAAATGATGCCAACCTTTAGAGAGCCATTTCTTGAATATTTTGTTGAGAAGAACATTAAGAAGAAGCAGAGCTGACTTGCAGACCACTGCAGAGGGATCATGTTCTATTCCATATCAAAAGTCCTCTGCAGAAGGAAAACTGGGCACCTTAGGGGGGGTTAGATGTGTTCACGTTAGCCTCAACTTTCTCAAAACATGCTAGCTGTCTTGTGAACAGGGATGTTCAGATAAAAAGACCAATCGCATCTCATCAGTAGCAAAACATCTGAATTAAGCTACATCTGGTGGATTTTCAAACCCTTAAGAGTATTAACAAATGCATAGAGAACAGTGTCTTTGCAAGAAGGCAAGTCAAGGAGGTTAAACAGTTGGGAGTGCTTTTGCAAATGAGGCATATTAAGAGTATACTCAAGGTTACTTAATGCAAATTCATTACCTTTTAATGGTATTTAATTATTCCACCTTACTTGTTAAGGATAGTGGAATTTTAAAGAGGGCTTCTTGGTCAAGGGAAATGATATGTTAACAGTGAAATTACAAATGCGGTGTGTCGTGTGTACTTAGTAATGTAGAGAACAGAATTGTGACCTTGGGTAAGAGCATTTTTTCTCTATAAAGTGCCTAGGCATAAAACAACTTGGAAGGCAGAGTAGCAACACAGTCCATTTGAATGTCAGTCACATAAGATTTGATTTGTTGGGTGTTGGGATAGATTTCCTCGAGAAGAAACACAACTTTGATAATCTTCACTATAGGTTGCCAGTTGATATTGTTGTTCTGAAGAAAGTACTCGCAGTCCAAGAGTTTTATGACACCTTAAACTATCCTTCCCCAGTTTGAATTCCTTCCACATGGATGGACTTCAACTCCCAGGATATCTAGGAAATATCTAGGGAATTCTGTAGCTTGATCCATTTATCCACAGGGTTCCAGGTTGGGAAAGATTTTCTTAAAGGCTTAGCAACTCGAAACTGAGCATTCGTGCAGTCAAATCCTGTTCATCGCATCTGTTTCCGTCAAGTGGATACATACGTACAAAGTTATGAGAACAAAGAGATTGTGAAGGGTCCTAAAATGTATAAGCAATTTAAATCTCTAACAAGGTCATGAAATCTCAGATTATCCAAAATGGAGACCACAGACTTGCACAGAAGCAATAATAGATGACAGTACATACTGTTTCGTGCAAATGAGCATTAATCATTCTGGAGCGAGTGTCCATTCCTAACAATAGTGTTAATACACACACAAAAAAAATCATCCGAGTTGCCACAAAAGCATCAATGCAACTATGGGGAATGCAAATGCTTGGTGAAGCCAAATCTGCCAAACCCTCCAGAAATACTTTTAATGCCCCGCCCTCTGCATGCACCCCACGCCCCCGT
>JANHFL010007435.1:107733-126907 GCA_032468155.1 Oxyrhabdium leporinum
AGTGGAGGTGGGGGGGAAGGGAGGTCCCCGGTGGGGTTTGGGCCACTTCGCGTCTTGATGGAGGAGGGGGGGGATCTCGCGTGGGGCTTTGCTCCAGGAACCCGAGGTGGAGAAGGGTAAAAAAACCAAAAATCCTTCCTCCGATTTTGCACCCTAACCAGATAGGAGTGAGAGAGGCCGGGTTGAGAAAGAGAGAGGCTCGGGAGTTTCTCCCGTGGTGAAGCAGCAGGTTCTCCCCGGACTTAGTTCAACCCTTTAGCCAGCATTCAAGCTACTTTAATGTTAATATTGGGTTAGGCTAAGGGTTACCCTGTCTTTACTGACCCTAGAGCAAGGGTTCCCGACCCCCGGCCCGATCCAGAAACCAGAGCCGCGCAAACAAGTGAAACTCCACGCGCGGGATGCAGACAGCAAACGAAACTACACCGCCTCCGGTCCACGGAAAAACCTCCCTCCACGAAACCGGTCCCTGGTGCCCAAAAGGTTGGGGATTTCTGCCCTAGACAGTGTACTAAAGCAGAGTTAAACGTGATATCAGTAAAATTACTCATCAATGTGAAATCCGTGCAAGACCATTGTGCACCCAGTTCTTCTCAAGTAGCTGTTGCCTTCTTTGAGATATGAAGAGGGGCTTGGAAGCATTTGCAAAAGATACATCCGTTTGTAGTCAACCCAGGTATTCCATATACCAGACTCTGGGGGCCTTCCGATTTTTCCAGCACCTGCTGTCCTCATCTCCAGCCACCTAGACCCTGGAGGTGGGAGTGCGGCAGATCTAGAGGGCACCAGGTTGATCTGATCTCTCAAACCATCTGGAGTTTAACTTTTCCTAGGTTAGATTTATCCTTTATCTTGGAAGTTCAAGGTGATAGTACTTTTTTTCCCCTCCAGTTCTAGATCCAGCTTTCAATTCTGTCTTTCTGTTTATGGCATCCAAAGTGGTCAACTTCACCTTCCAATTTAATTCACCCAATGCCAACCCTACGAGGGAAGCGGGGTGCAGAATGTTCCCACCCAGTTTGGCCCATCTGGTGCCCCCCCCCGATTTGTTAAGATTGGAACACCAATAATCTCATAGAAGTGCTCAGAAAGCCAGAATATTGCAGCCTTGGTTCCACTAAAGCTTTTGAGATAGTGATATCTTTTTGAGATACTAGGATCTGCTAATCGTTTTGCCAGATTCAGGTCCAATGATAGCTATCCCAAAGGCCAGATTTAGCTAACTACATCATCTCAGGTAAAGAGATAAGAGAGGAACATACAATGGAGGCTCAGCAGGAAGGAAGATTTCTAAAGCCAGGATGACTCTTTGGGGCCAGTCAGGGTGAGTCCTTAACCTGTTGCTTAAAGTCTGAATTCTTCTGTATCCACAAGGAAGATCTTCAACCCATAATTTCACAGAATAGTAATAACTTCTCCATGCTGATGTCTCCTGATGTTATTTTCTTGTTCTCTTTAGACTTTTACAGGAAACTTTGTCTACTACGTAAAGTCCGTCCTTCCAGAAAGTGTAGTACAACAACTGCTCTCTGAAATCGGCTATGTTGCCACCTCTGCTACCGAATATTCCCTGGTCAGAAAACTAAATGAGGAAGAAGCGGAGAACACGGCATTTGAAATATTCCTTGCAAGAATTGAATGCGAAAACCTTCTTGAAGTGGCAGGGGACATGAAAGACAGTGACCTCGCTGACATCCTACAGAAGAGGGCCCAGAAACATTGTCTTCCTTGTGTTGGCCTACCTAAAAAGCAGGAACACTCACAAACAAAAGAGGACGTGATCGTTGGAGAAAGCAATGGGACACCAATTCCTGCAATGGTTTACTTGAGTCAGAGTGCCTTCAAAGAGCAGGGCAAGATCGAGCATGGTGAGAGCTTTGGTCTCCGATGCATTACAACACAGACTCAGCCAGCTGCTTCCAAACAGACTCCTGAGCCGGATAGGAACCAAAGTCAAACAGAGGAAACCTCAACACACTCCTGCATCAGAAGCACGGACAGTGAGGACTTTCTGATTAAATATAGCGACATTGTCATTGGACAACAGCCTCTCCACTTCTCTACCTCTTCTTCAAGAGCAACTAATGAGGAGGCCTGGCTTACTGAAACAAGGCTGGGCCTACCAGCCTGCGGGGGAGAAACCCTTCCTCATCTGCCTTCTGATGAAAGTGGTCCTCAAGCTTTAGCCATCCTCAACGATTCTACTGCGGTAAGCCAAACTCCTTACGATTACCAGGCTCGACAAACGAGTATCGAATCAAAAATCTGCGATGCGATGAAGCGTCTGAGCATTCCTGGGTCCGATGCAGTTGACGAACCCAAAGAACTGAAAGGCAGCATGGCGCAGCCGACGCCTAACTCCTCCAATGACTTGGCCTTGCTGGTAGATAAGCCGAAGCACAAGGAAGAGAACTACGTAGAGAATTTAATGTATCCCGTGGAAGAAACGGCACGGCCAAAGTCTGCAAGGAGCCACAGAGTCCCTGAAGACCTTTATCATCCCGAGATGAAATCGGCAAACCTCTCCTGCAGAGACGATGACAACGTCGACCTCTATTCATCAGATCACTTCAGTCACATCGCTGGGTGCAGATATCCCACGCCTGGTCCAAGTTATAGCAGACATCTAGATGTCCCAATTTTAACCTGTCCCGTTCCCACCGAGGATCAGTACTGTGGTGGCATTCCAGCAGGTGTTCGGCATAGGCGGGAAATGTGTCCTCTCCGTTCCTCTTTGGCGGACTTCGATACTTGTGGGGCGCATGTGAACGAGCCCAGCCTAGAAGGTTATGTTGTTATTAAGAAAGATAATTAAAAAGTAGGTCCCTAAGAGCTCTGGGACCAGCAAGTCAAGGTTTACGGAGTTGCAGCTGAAGCGAGGTTGGTCATGCGGTCTCTAAGAGCGTTGGGATGTCTACCAGATCCACACGCTTCTCATCAAGTGGTAAAATCTTGCAATCTTGGGGTGTTTCATAGGACTTCAAATGTGCTCAGCTGAGATCTCACGAGAGGTTTAGCATCATTGAAAAAATATTATACTTTTAAGGCAGGGGATGGGTGGGGAATCACCATTCCTTTGATTTCCAATGGCCTTTTTCATCCACTTATGCAGCTCCAACATTTTCTTAAAAGCAGGCTTTGTACCGTACCTGCGATATAAGTTCTCCACAAAATTGTATTTTGCACTGTGAATCGACCTCTCCATCATTCCTATGGGAGAAATCTGCAAATTAACTGTCAAAAGTCATTTAAAAGGATGGATAGAAGGGTACATACACACTGGTGCCCCTTTCTTCCTCCTTTATGCAGTCCCTAAGTGCCTGAAATTAGGACTAAGAAACTCTACAAATCAGGAATGCTTGGGTGAAGTTTCTCGAGTGTTTTCTATTCTGCCTACCCAGTTCAGATTTAATCGAAGAAATGTTAATCGGGAACTTTAAAATACAAGATTACAGGTGGTTCTCATTTAGCAATGAGAATCGGAACCAGCAATTTGGTTGTTAAGCAGTCATCCAAAGAAACCACCATTCCTTATGATCTTAACTTCAGCTTTCCTTTGATGTACAGGCCTGTGAAGTTCATAAATGTTTTACTTTGTCACTTCTGTGAATGGTCACTGCCTTAGTCACTAAACAAGAACTACCTCTATAAGAAAAAGTTATTGAATTATCTGGATCCTGTATGCGGTTAGTTCACAATGGGCCGTTTCATAAATACCTGAATCGTGTTATTTAAATGTTAAATACGATTGCTTTTAATGTAGGAAATATAGCCAGAAACATAGAATATCAAATGGCTTGCATAGCTCCAAGTTTGCTCTTGATTGGCTGAATTGTTACTTCTTTGTTAGATTCTATGCAATATAGCAGGTTGATCAAACAAAATGAAAGATAATGTAAGCTGCTCCTATACTGTAATACAACCAAAAATAATTGGATAGCAAACAACTCAAGAAAGTTGGTATGACTTTAAAAAAACAAAAAGGATATTGGACTCAACGGGAAATTTGAGGAGGGAAGCATTTAAATTCTAGTATGGCCTAGCCAAAAAAAAAAAAAAAGAAGGAAAAATAATTTCTTTTGAATTGCCCAAGGAAAAGCCATTTGGATCCCAACTATGTTGGCTGATGCTAAATTTCTTCTATCTCCTTTTGGTTTTCTTCTCTCGTTTCTTTGGCTTCTTCAGAGCTTGTGGATAAACGTTTTGTCCCGTCCATGATCAGACAACTAGAATTCAAGCCTGTCAAAAAATGTAGTCTTGTAATAATGAACCAGCAGCCAACATACTATGCATACCAAAGTGCCAATATAATCAAAGTTTCATTGGACATACTTTGAACGTTTTAGTGAAGGAATGCATGTGGAAAAAGTTCAATAATTTCTTACCATAGTCCTCAACTTAACAACCACCATTTATGTTGCTAAGTGAGACATGCTGTTAAATGAGTTTTGCCCCAATTTACAACTTTTCTTGCCACTGCCGTTAAGTGAATCGCCAGTCACATAGTTGGCTTTGTCGGAAGGTCGTAAAAGTTTATCACGTGACCCTGGGATGCTGCGACCGTCATAAATATGAGCCAGTTGCCAAGCGCCTGAATTTTGATCACGACCATGGAGATGCCGCAACAGACATTGTGAAAAATGGCCACAAGTCACTCTTTTCAGTGCCTTTGTAACTCTGAACGATCACTAAACGAGCTGTTATAAGTTGAGGAATACCTGTATTTTGATTCCGCATTCTTGGTTATTGTTTCTAATCATGTTACTCCAGTCCATTTTGTGCTTCTTTGCCAGTACGGCTGAGCTGAGGAACTTCCCTTCAGCCAATAGGACCAATATTCAGGGAACATGAGCTTTGGGACTCTTGCAATTGAAGGGGTGCCGGTTTCTTATCTCTGCAAGAAGGAAGCTTATAAAAATACAATTCCGAAGCTGAACGATTAACCATCCACTCATTGCCACAGGCAGCTGAAGTTCAAGGCTCAGAACATGGGATGCTTCTAAGTAATGCTTAAAAAGCCAAGGTAGAATGCCTGCAAAATATTTTTTATTTCTGCTTGAAAATTACTCCTCCTGCAATTAAATATATATATATATATATATTTCTTGATTTGTCTTCATTTTATAACATTACCCTACCATCACATTCCAAATTGTAAGCTATCTTTTCTTGGGGCTGCTTAAATAAAGCAAGGCAGTTTGGTGTAGTGGTTTAAGGTGCCAGGCTAGAAACCTGGAGTGGGAGTTTCTTGTCCAGTCTTAGGCATGAAGTTGTGCGGGTGACCTTGGGCCAGTTCCTCTCTTTTGGCCTAAAGGTCATTGTGGTCTAGTAGGGAAGATGCTGAACTAGAGACTCGGTGACTATGAGTTCTGCCCTAGGCACAAAGCCAGCTGGGTGACCTCGGGCCAGTCACTCTATCTTAGCCCTAGAAAGGAAGCAATGGCAAACGATTTCTGAAAAACTGCAGGGGCTAATCCAGGATTCAAGATTGACTTGAGGGCATTTACAAAGACGTACAGACACGTGCACAAAACACTCTTAATAAAGGTTGGAAGAACACCCTGTAAGAGTAGCAAAGTCTTTCTGTAGGCTTGAGTGAAGAATCCACTGCCAAGTGCATTTTTTTTTCTCCATCCAGCCCTGCAAAAGAACTATACAGAATTATTTTGTGGATCTTAAAAGTTGTTTCAAAATTGCTTTCACTTTCACAACCAGACTGAGGCCAACAATGGAGACCGAAAAGATTTTATGATCACCGTATTTAACATTGGGTGGGAAAACAGATAAGATTGCAGTGTTTCCAGTGACATAGATCAAATCACTGACAATAACTGTTAATATATTAAAGATTTTTAATGTATGCTTATATTTTTCTTTATATCATTATGTGGCTCAATTAGAGAATAACTCAAATCAGTCAATTTTCTACCAATAACATTACGATTTAAATAAAAGACTTAACCAACTCTTCCAGAATTCTGTGTCTCGGGGAGAATAAGCTAAATTAACAGGCTGAGGGTTGTTCTCTTTATTTGGACTAAGAATGCGAGACAACACATTTTTGACACATTTTTAATGAAGGAGGAAAGGAACGATAAGTATCTTGGAATCACATCTGCTGTTCTTACCCTGGTAAACTGTAAGCAAGAGTTTCTAAAACATGCCAAATAGAAAATTCTACGCTCATTTAATATAATTGTTTGTATACTTCTGTAAGTTGAGCAAAATTACCTTTTCAGTGCAAACATGTACCTTCCAACCCATGTTCTATTTCAGACCCAAAACTTTCCATCTCAGTTAAGGACATTTTAGTCCAAACTAGGTTAACAGTAAAAGACAGATCAAAAAGTTATGCCTCTATTCCATCATTTATCTATATACACTCACGTAAGTCACTGATCCAACATGACTGTTCCTTGAACCCGACTCTTAATATTGAATACAAAACACTATAAAAGAGCCAATTTGTATGAAAAGGTATGACACCTGGTGATTGAAATAAAAATAATGTTATAGTTGAATAACGAATGAAGATTTTGATATAAGTGTAATTGAGAGGATTAATAATGTTCTACTTATACTAAAGATTTAAAATAGAGCGAATGGCATAAAAATGACATGGACGTATTGTATAATTTGAGTTTTGGTGGAACTAAATGTTGGATGCTAACTTGTCATGAAGACATGTAATAGTGTTAGAATTATATAATTTGGTTAAATGACATACATATGATGAATATCAATTTATTTGTATTGAAGGCAGGATACCCAGATACCACACTGTTCACACAATATGTTTGTATAAAGATTTAAAAATAAAAAACTTTACCAAAAAAACCCCAACCCCACTATAAAAGAAATAATTCCAAATGAACTGACTTGTAGGGAATAGTAAAATAATAAATAAAAGGCTGTGTGTTGGACCATATTCACTCTCATCCTGCCCAGACGTGGCCATGGAGGTGATTCAGATAAAAAGCTCAATGTGAAGACACAGGGATTTATCTGCCCCTGAAAGATGGGAAGAATGAGAGGCAAAAGGATCTGCATCCTGATTGGGTTGCCTTGCTTGGTCCTCGAGTGGGTCAGAGCCATCAAAAGTGAGCCCCTGGAATGAATTCGGACAACCACCCAGCTTTGGGTGTCAACACAATACAGTCCATCTCTCTTTGCTGATTTACCTCTTTCATATAATTGATACAATTTATGTATTCATGGATGGAAAATAACTCGACTATTCCATATTGCAGTGATCCCCAAGCCCCGGAGACGGGGGCAATGCCACGGACAGGTATCTTGCCGCAGGCCATTGGGAATAGGGCTGTGCAAATAAGAGGATGAGCATACAAAGCTCCCTTTGCACACGTGCGGGATTAGGTTGTGTGCACAAAATTACTCCTCCCCCCCCCCTCCAACACTGATGCCGCCAGCCAAACACCAATATTGCCACCCCGTGGAGCCGTAAAGGTTGGAGGCCGCTGCCATATTGTATGAACTTTTTAGTATACTTACAGTATTAACACAAATGCAATAAGTACGTACTAGTAATAAGCCTGGCCGGTTGTTTTCTTTGTCCCCTTCTATTAAAATGCTTTTTTTTGGGGGGGGGGGGGGACACAAAAACATTTAAATGCGATTGCATTTGAGCCGCATGTTTGCTAACTTCAAACAGCATCGTCAGCTGGCAGCAGGAATTAAGTGATAGCTACGCATTCCATTCTGATTCTCTTCATATTTCTCCATCATTCGTGAATCTCACTAGCCGCGTAAGTGCAGGCTGAAAAGAGTAGACGGGCTGCTGCGAAAGAGAAGAATTGGCCGCACCTTATACGTATGTATTTACTCTTCAAGGGTACAGTCCAAAAACCGAGAAGAGGCTGAGGATGGGGAGGCAGAGAAGAGGGCAGAATCCATTCTGGCTCTGGGTGGGTCACCCTGCACGGAAATGGTGGACCTTCTCAGCAATTCCGTAATTCCAAGCACTTGGATCACTCTGCAAAGCTTCTCAGAAGGCCTTCAAGTTTCCAAGGCCACCAATGCAAGCTGCTCGCAGGAACCAAGCCTACGGCTCTCTCTCTAGCTAAGTCTGCACCACTTGTGTACTTCTCCTTTTGGGCGAGAGTCTTTATCCAAATTAAGACAGCTAATTCTACAGACGGCGTTGGGTGTTGTCCAGCATTAAGATTTGGTCCCGATTTTCTTTGTATTTCTCCATCATTTCCTGCAGGTCATCGTCAGCCTGCAGCACCTTAAAAAGACTCAAATGATCAAAGGCTGAAGCACATCTCTGAAAAAAAAGTCTACAGATGAGACAGTATCCAAGTCTGGAATTGGGATTGTATGTTAAGGAAGCCAGCATTCATGAGCTTGAGCTAATTTGCGATTTGTTCTTGGCTTACAAACCCTGGCTTGTTTGGCATAAGTATTCTTGGCATTCTTTGTTTCGATGGCATGTAAGTCTATTCCTTTTGTTCAAGCAAACAGGCTACCTGCACTAACAGACAACTCATTCACACTGTGGTTTGTTCAATCAGGACTGTTTGGCTTTAAAATGTTGCTTGGTTTTAGCATAACATGCAAATGCGAGCGATTATAGTTCATATAATAAACACGGTAATTTATAAAGCCCAGCCAACATATGTGATCTCCTCAATTGATAATATTTTTGTAGTATATTTTACACAGGCATAAATATTGTAACACAAATGTGTGCACATGTCAATTTTACACTTCTGTTGAATTCCAGACTATCCTATTTTATATCAGTATCTGGTGTGGCAACTAACAAGAATAGATCTTCAAGCTTTATAAAGGTCCTGGAAATGATTTAAGTGTGTTTTTTTAAATCTGAGATCAGGCCCCTAATGAAGTTCAAAGAGGGAGATAACTAAAAAGAATAGGAGCTACACGGAAAAGGGTTCAAATCTGAGGTGATTGCCTGCACAAATAAATCTGGCACAAACAAACATGAATTGTAATCAAATAGTTCATATAATGTGATGTTTCACCATGAACACCCTGGATGTTTAGCACCAGCAGTTTGAACCATGAACACTCCTGAAGACCAGTCAGCAGTGGGTAGAGTAAGAGGTAAGCTGGGAAAGGTGCAGGAGCACACAGACTAGTTTGGGACTCAACTAAAGGGCAGAGAAGTAAGTCAGGGAGATCTCAAACCATCAACAATAAGCCAAAACAGGCACACTAAGTGGGGATCAATTGCTCGGTCCTCTTAAGAAGAAACGGTCCAATTCCCCAGCTTTTCGTATTTCCTAGAAGGAACAAAGTTGCCAAAATCCAAGCTGATGTATGTCACAATGCTATTAAAATATATTCCTATCTTGTGGGAAGTTTATAATAAGTTGAAGAAGCCTTTGAAGGTATGACAGGATGGAGAGTGAGACATTTTTTTAAAAAACAAACATAATAAAAGTGTTGCGCTAATTCAGGAATCTTTTTCCTGTTTTGGCCAAACTATCTTTCAAAATGATCATGAATATATACTTACAAGTACTAGAGCAGGAACTTTGAACAATGTTTTTTTAATGAGCCAGTCTTCATAAAGCTGATGAATAGCTTCTAAGTATTCCTGTCCAGACGAGGAGGAAAAAGAAGGATGATCAGGTGTTTTTTTTAACAGAAGCAAAAATACTTTGATTAATCATGATATGTGTTCTGTAGAAGCGAAAGGTAGGATAGTTGCAATTACAGCCAAATATCTGATGTAAGTTGCAACAGGACAATCAAATTTGGGAAGGGGGCCTCGTTTATCTAGGACAGCCGTTTTCCCATCTCAGTTAGTAAACACTCAACACCTCACCAGTCAAAGGTACAGTTGTGATCCTTTAATTGAGCAGGGAATTCAAATCAACAGCCTAAAGTAGTGTTTCTCAACCTCAACAACTTTTAGGATGTCTGGACTTCAATTCCCAGAATTCCCTAGCCAGCATGAGGGCACTTCCTGTTCTGTCATGTGCTCTCCATAGGCAGGGAACATCACCCCCAAACCCCAGGGACACCTTTAGCACACTAAATCTACTTTCTGCTAATCACAGAATGCATCCTTTTCAGCAATATCTGAAATAGAGACCACCATGATCTCAAAACGATGGTTACACGGATCAGGGTACCACTGCACAAATGCCACACTTCCACCATGATGTCTAATGGAAGAACTAAAACTGCATCATCTCTGTGATGACATCATGCATACGTTGACATCTGACCCCCTGCCCCAGTGGATGCTTATGACTATCTTATTAGGGGGCTGAAGACTTTTGATTCTTCTCCCAACCAACCAAGTTGTAATATTCCAAAAAAATGAAAGATCTTCTCCTTACCATGGGAATCACCTTTTCCTCTTCCCTGCACCTCCGCTTGAGTCTCTGGTAACACATGCCAGGAGAGGTCTGTAGGTAAACTGAATTAAACCATTATAGTTTTAAACTGTCAAGGATGCACGGGCTGTTTCAATCATTTCAGAAGTATTTTAGTTTGATTGAGCCCTGAAAGAATTCCAAAATGGTTACAACAACTGTAACAATGGCTACCCATTTGAAACCAAGCATTTCCCATTCAAAATGCTTGGTGTACTAAAACTGGATATTTTTGAAGAGCCATTCAGTTTTTGAAAGCTCAGATCTCATTGGCAACAGCCCAGATTTTTAACTATGGTTATAAAACCATTGACTTTAGTAACAAATCAATGAATTGGGGTTTTAAGTCTATGATGTAACGTGTATTAAATATTTTACTTGTTAAACTGTTTTATTCAATGCCAAATTTAGATTATATTTGTAGCTTGTATTGGGGCCTTTTGGCCGAAAATAAAATTGAAGCTCAGAGGAAAATTGTTCTATAGGAATCTATCTGCTTCTCAGGAAAAAAAATATCCCCAAATGATAAATATTTCAAGTTTAAAAAGTACAATACGTTCATGTAATCACCGATTATGTAATGCAGAAACTACTGAAGCCTTTTAATGCCAACATTGATTAAAGATGAACATATTTTTTATTTTAAACTATCAAAAGAAAAAAAATAATTTAGAGCTAAAAAGTTAGTCTACTCTACACACACAAATGGACAAACACAAAAGTTTCTACTTTATTAAAAAAGAAACAGCACAGATTTCATACATGATTTCCCTCACAGTGATTGAAGAATTATTGACATTGAAATACAAACTACCTGATTGGCATCATGTTGGAGAACCTTATGTTAGTCTCTAAGACTCAAATTACCAAAGTTATCCCTAATGATCGGTAGCCACGAAACCTCCCCACCTCTGAAGAATAAATAGAGGTGTTTACCTATCTGATCAACTGATACGTTCATATTCTTCAGGATCCAGTCAAACCATTCAGTCAGGATGACATAATCTACTTCTGGCATTTTCCCACTGCAACAAATATAGGAGAATGATCTGCGTAGGCACCCAATGTTGGGACCCGGATTAAAAAAAGATTGTCAACAGTTCCTCATCTTTGTACTGTCAACCGGCAACTGCTAATCTTTCTCTTCATCATCACATATACACTGGCCCAATCTTCCTCTAAAAGTAATCACCAAGTTCTGATTGTCAAAATCTCAGCCTGTCTATGGCGGTGTGGGTGCTTACAGGTAGTCCTCATTTAAAGATGTTAATGGGGATCAGCAACTCTGTAACTGTGTGCTGTGATCATAAAGTGTGGTGTCATGTGATTGCATCATCTTATGACAGTAATAAGGGTAGTCCCATTGCCATTGCTAGGTCATATAGGTACATTCTTATCTTTTATTTCACAAAAGTACAGAAGCAATTCACCACTTCCTTCTTCTGGGTATGTTCACAGCTCCTCAGTCTAGCCAACAATCCTGTATTTTCTAGTTGTCTTCATCCAAGTTGAAGAGCTACCCAATTTTACTTATCTTTGAGAATCAGTGAATATATTTCCCCTCACTTTTGTATATTTCTATCTCAACCACTCCATTTTTACGACCCTGTAATCCCATAATTTTGGGGTAAAGTTGGGATGACTGGATGGAGCTGAGCATTTACTGGCCGGCTGCCCTTCCTGACATCTATGTGGAGTTCACAGCAGATTTTGTTTTCTTTGCACCCTATAAAAGAAACATCTGTCGCTACCTAGGATTGAACTCTCAGTCTTCTGTGTGAGAAGTGAGTGTCTTCACCACTAGGCCATCACATTGCTATATTTCTATCTCAACGACAATCGAGCCAAAATATTTTAATGTAAAGTATGTGATCTGTTTTCAGTAATCATTCACTGGAACAACTTCAACATTCATATGAATCAGTTCGGTGTTGCCTGGTTACCACACATAACCAAGGACTGTATGCAGGAGAGCAAAGGAAAATAAGTCATGTGCTTTCACTAGCTTCCTCTTCCATAGCTAACCAGAGCATACAGCATATAACCGTGGTTTGTTTATTATAGTTCAGGTTTAAATAATACAAAAGAACAAAACTAATTTCATAAAACTAGTGTATAGCTTCCACCCAATCCAACAATTAGCAAAGCTTTTAAGATGTATCCAATATGCACGTGCAAAAAAGGCAATAATGTAATTTCTTCAAAGTCATACACAAACAGCAATCAGACAGATACAGTAATCGCTACATCATATTACTTCAGCAATTTAGATAAAAAAGAACCAAAAGGTATTTTCATAGCATCACATCTGCATCTTTGCTCAAGAGACGCTGTAGCAGAGATGCCACCTTGTGGATTAACAAATTGCTTCTCCTTTCCCTCCCGTATTTCAGAACAGAAATCTAGTTTGGCTGTATGTTTATTCAGAGTGCAAAAATAATGGCAAGACAAATCGAAAACATATTGCAAGACGAATAGCAGCAGCCAGCGTGCCTTAGTCAGTCAATGTGCAACTGACAATTTGATGGTAATTTGGCTCTGTTCCTGGGCTATTTCAGAATGAATAAAATATGAAGCCACTCTCTTAAAAGCAGGCTTTGTACCGTACCTGCGATATAAGTTCTCCACAAAAATGTACTTTGCACTGTGAATTGACCTCTCCATCATTCTTATGGGAGAAATCTGCAAATTAAATGTCAAAAGCCATTTAAAAGGATGGATAGATGGGTGGACAGACACACAGATTGTTAGCTATTCAAGGGGAGGGGGAGACTACCTGTTCTGCAGCATCCGCTGAACTACAGATTATTTGTGGAAAAGGGATTTATTCCCTTTATTTATTCCCTTAAAGTTTATTTAACTTCTGCAAGGCCATTATGAAACCAGCAACTTTGTTAGATTTCAATCCTTTCGTTCAAGAACTCAAACTGTATAATTCTCCCTCCTCCTATTTTCCCCTCATTGACAAGCCAAGGAAGTAAGCTGAAGTGAAGGCGACGGATCTAAAATTACCCATTTAGAATCCATGGCAGAGACTGGATTTGAACCAGGGTCTCCCTATTAAGTTTCCAAGATCTTAACTATTATGGCACACTGGCTCCTAATATAGGTAGTCTTCAACTTACAACCATTCGTTTACTGACTGTTCGAAGTTACAACCGCACCGATAAAAGTGTTGGACCGGTTTTCACACGATGGTTGCAGCATTCCCATGGTCATATGATCAAAATTCGAACACCTGGCCACTGGCATGTATTTATGATGGTTGCCATGCCCCAGGGTTGTGTGATCACCTTTTGCAACCTTCTGAAGGTGCAAAGTCAATGGGAAAGTCAGACTCACTTAACAACTACAATGATTCACTTATCAAGTGTGGCAAGAAAGGTCGTAAAGTGGGGACGAAATGAACTTAACTACTACAGAAAACTTAGCTGCAGAAATTTTGGTCGTACGTTGAGGGCTACCTGCGTTAGGATTCTAGTTACAACCTTATAAAACATACCATTGGCTTTGTATGTTGGTCCAACATAGTCAACTGCACGTAAGTCTGTAATGTCAGTCCCCACCGGGTTGCATCTTGATACATTAAGCCCTGCCATTGGTGAGAAAACAATAAGACTATATTCAGAGGACAGGAGAGCAGAGCAGAGGAGAGCAGAGGACAGGACAGGAGTTGCAATATTAGGTACATGAGTACATATAGTTCCAAATCCTCTAGTATTTATTTAATTTCTTCTCCCTGATGTGAAAGACTTACTAAGCATATTCAGTTCTCAACGGGACACTGGCCACCAAGGAAAATTTGTGGCTCATGTCTTCCTTTGGGCCTAAATGTATTTTGGCTTCAAAAGGATAAGCAGTTAAAACTAAGACCTACTATTAAAAAAAAAAAGGCTTGAGAATCCTTACCGAATTACAAAGAGGAAGTACAGCACATGCTGTCTTAGAATATCTTATTCTAGTGAATCATATAAGCAACCTTATGGGAAAAAATGTAAATAACAATACTTGCACTTAGACAGAGAATCAGTATATTTTCTGGTGTTAGACAAGGGTAGTTCAGTTTTACTTTCTCACTATAATTCAAGGGCATTCAAGCAGTTAAAACAAGTAATGCAGAAAATAAGTCCAGGAGCTTCATTCTAGCAACTTACCAGAGGGTTGTGACCACGAACATTTCTCCATTTAGATACTGGTTCTGGCAACACCTAAGTTGAAAGTTTAAAAAACTAATCAGTGCAGAACAGAAAATTTCAGTTTACCTCTCTGAAGCTACTAGAGAAGTAGGAAGATTAGCATTTGGTACCCTCAGACAGAAAGTATGTAAGTTTCTATATGACTGACTGCTTTGCCAAAGACCAATTTTGCCCTTGGAAAGATTCTCTTACAAGAATGTTATGCTCTTTCACTACTATGTGAAATAACTAATCAATAAATTATGCATATTAGTGGTTGTCAACCTGTGGTTGCAGACCTCTGGGGCGCTGTGATGTCATCACAGAGGGTCCACAAAGGTTTGAAGAAATGTCACTTGGTCTGTGTCCTTGGTGCGTGGCCCCAAAAGGTATTAAAAGGGGTGTTTGTGAAGAAATCAGAGAACCATTGATTTGTGACTTTTCATTGTTTCATTAGCTTCATTTTTGTGTTTATTTCTAATTCTGCAATGTTTAAGGGGAGTTTTGTCTTGACCTTTTGGCTCATTCAATTAAAAAAAAACACCACATTTTTTATTTTTGTCACACCTTCTTTAACTTTACTTTCTGAACATCCAGGCAGCCTTTTCAATCCTCCCAACATTATCTTGTAGAAGCTTAGCACAAGGACTTTCTGTGGTGATCCAAGCTGATATCTGTCAGTTTCAGAAGTGATGCAGCAATAGACAACTTCTGAAATCGACGTATAGTGACGCAGAGATGGGTTTAAACCAGGTTCAGTTTATCAGTTACCAGTTAGCAACTGAGTCCACTTTTTCAAAAGACAGGTATGTATTACAGAGCAAAATACCATTCAAAAGTATAGCAGCACACCCCTTTTATTATAGTTTGTAAAGTTCCAGCCTGTTTTCACCAAGGCTTTTCAGGTGCTATGTATTTTGTGGAATTGAATTTATGAATGAATTATCTTAGTACGTTTTTGTAATCTGCCTTGGAGCATTGAAAGTGAGTCATATAAAGTAGTTTCAGGGGAGAAAAAAAAGAGCAACATTTCTGGAACTCTCAACAAGACACGATATTCAAGGAGCTGTGGTGAGGAAAAAAATTCATAGGGCAGGAATTTCACAAAACCTGTGAACTGCAATCCTGATCCTATTTGTTTACAACCACATGAAACACACTTAGAATATGAAGAAACTTAAGAAGCCACAATACATCACCTCAATGCCAGCGTTTTTAGCAAAATAATCCAGGCAGGTTGTTTTCCCGCTAGCAATGTTCCCCTCGATACAGATCTGATGAAAACAGAAAGAACAAAATCCTGATTGAGGCTGGAGCTTGATGAAATGACAGCAGGTAAACAAGCTCAGTGGCGATGCTCATGAATGAATATCTGAATGAATATCTTTCTTTACCATGTGTAGAGAGCCATGGAATGGTCTTGAAGGAAATACTCAAAAGTTCTTACAGAAACAAGGGCAAACACATTCCTGAAGCCTTGGGAAAGGAGAAAGTATTAGGAAAAGATTCAGGCTAGTTCCTTCCTAACATTCTGGGGTATAAGAAAGAGGAAAAGAAAAATACAACCCAATTTTCTACTTATAGCCTACTGATTAACAACCAATTCACAATCCGATTCTGTTACTATATCCTACAGTATTTCAATGAAGCTTTGTTCTACCCTTTTTCTGGAGTCAAGTTTAGGAGTCTGGATAAATTCAAAAAGTGGATACATCAAATATCAAATAAAAAGGGTGGCACAAAGTCCATGCAATCATGTTATCAATCAAGTGAGCGAGCATGAATTGATCAGTTTCCAGTCACTTCAAATAGGGTTTCAATATAGGACATCACATATTCTTCCCATCTGCAGACTGTTTGCCCCAAGTCTTTTTAAAACATACTACATATATATTGTTATTATTCTCCTTTATAGTATCCCACAACAAGATTTGTAAGTCTGCATTCAGAAATGCATAGCGATTTTTTTTCCTGTCTCATTAATGCAGTATATGGGAGGTTGATACTTACAACTGTCTTCTTTTCTCCTCCCTCTGCCGGGTGCTTATCTTTAAAAGAAAATAAAGGCATTCAATTGGAAGAGTAATTGGTGCTGGTAATGTTGAAGTATTAGTAGTGCTACAAAGGAAAGGGCAATATAGCATTAAGGCTATTTTATGCACAAATATGAAAGACTATAGAAACAGCAATCATGGAGGAATGGGTTGTGAAGATAGCAGAAATGGCTAAATTAATGTTTTAATTAGGTTAATTCTGACAGTCTGAAGTTGAATCTAGACACTGAAGAAATTGTTTAAGGAGAAAAATTACAATTACTTTTACAAAAAAAAATGGAAAATGCTTATGGATTTTTTGCTGCATATGGATAAAAATGAACTGCTGATTTCTAGATGTATTGACTAGAATGATTTGTCTATAGGAAGAAAGGAACTATCACATGCAATATGGAATGGTAATAATTATGTTTGCAACCGCTGCAAAGAACCAGATTTGCTTAAATATCTTTTTTCTTGCTATTCTTCTGTTTACCTTTTACCCTTTTGCTATTTCTTCTTCTATTTTTCAACAGTTTAAACCTTTGTGAAATCTTCTTTTAATATCAATTGTTTAAAAGATGATGATGATCAAGGATAGGAGGTCGAATAGCCTTGCTAGAATCCTAACCAATATTACCCACTAATGGTGGAATTGAATTGCAGGATGTGCCATTGAGGTAACTTATTTTGCTCCTTGCAAGTTTCACTAAGCCATGAGATAGCTTGATTGGTAAATATGATGTGCAACTCCAATGCAAACTAGAATTAAAAGATATTTTAGCACAATGTGTGAAAGAAAAAGTCAAACATTTTTTGCCGCTGCTGGATAGAGGAAAAAGAAGGTAAAGGCAGGACAGGAGTAGTGTGAATGCAGGTGCCGAACACACCTGCACAACACTCATCCTCACCACACTGGATGCAGACACAAGAGGTACAGGAAGGACGTGGGAAAGGGCAAGACTTGGGAGTCTCTTGCATCAAAGCAAGGACCAACTGACATGTTTATCCAGGAAACAAGAATAGTCCAGATCACAGACTAGACCCAGCTCAATGTCTTTGTGAGATGTGAGAATCCTATCTGCCACTCAACTCTTATTTCACAGGCCTCGTTTCATTCCTGATCCTCATTTAAGCCCAGACTTGTGACACTTTCAAGATGAATACATTTACCATGACATAAGATTTCATGCATCATAAGCCACTTCAAGGAAGTCAAATTATCGCAAACATAGACCCCACCCACCCCCCAAAAAAGCAGAAATAGTAATGCTCCAAACTCTTCTTGGACAATAGTTAGACATTTCAGCTTTCCAATTCAAGGGGTACTGAAACACTCCCTTCGTTCATTTAATGAATTAAATAGACCCAGGCAATTTACGCTTCTATTTCCAGGTGATTTTAGCATTTCCAAGCCACGTTCTAAACAAAACACAGGCGAACCTCGGAGCAACCCTGGAACCGTTTGCATGTTCCGACGGGCAGCAGCCCAGAAACCTGGCCAGTCCCGCGCCCCCCATCCCGGGAAGGACCCCAGTCAGGCCGGACATACAAGAGGCGTGCTGGGAAGACCCGGCTAAGGAGCGGCGTTGATCCCTCGGCGGCGCAGGGGGACGAAGCTCCGAGAAGCCGGCTTTGCAGCTGCAGGAAGCCGAGAGAGGCCCAGCCGCCCAGAGCTGCAAGCCAGGCAGCCAGAGCCGGTGACGGAGCGATTGCATCCCCCACATTGTCCATGTCCGGTCGTGCGGGACTCCTGCAGGCACCGGAGGGCGGCCGCGTTGCAAAAGGCAGGAAAGGGCAGCCACCTGGGCCGAGGACCCGTCTCCTTCCGCCTCTCCCGCAGCTGCGCTCGCAGACGCCGCGCGTTCTTGGCGCGAGTCCAGCAGCTGCGCTTTGCAACTGGGGAAACAGGAGAGACTGTCAGCTGCGATCCACGTCAGCCGACCGCAGCTTCCCCAGATTGGGCAGGGGGTGCTGGGAGTTGTAGTTCAAGCCTTCTGTCCTGGTGGGCTAGCAGGGGTTGCAAGCTGAAAGGTGTTTCCTCCCCACCCCACCCCAGATCAGCTGCAGGCACCCGAGTGCGATTCAGTTCGAAACTTTGCATCCAGCAGTCGCACCATCGGCTAAGCGTGGGTTGAACATCCCATGATTCTGGGTATTATAGCAGCCCAGGGAGGGGGAAAAGTGAATTTGGTAAACTGGTTAAGTGGATTGTGGGAAAGGAGCAAGGCAAGGGCTCGGTGATGGCTTGGGGACTACCTGCTTTCTTTCAACCCAGCCTTCCTCGGGAGTGAGGGGTGGGGTGTTGATTTGGAAGGGGTTAAAATGAGAGTGTGAAAGCAAACCAAGTTGTCGATGAAATAATAAACAATAATCCAATTCACAAAAATGCTAAAATCAACCTAGTTGTTATATAGCTTAGTACGATGGATTTGTTAACCATCATAATGGTCTCTGCATTGCAGAGAACGAAGAATCATAATGGGAGCTTTCAAGAACAGACTGGACAGCCACCTGTCAGAAATGGTATAGGGTCTCCTGCTTGAGCAGGGGGTTGGACTAGATGACCTACAAGGTCCCTTCCAACTCTGTT
>JANHFL010007435.1:127007-138290 GCA_032468155.1 Oxyrhabdium leporinum
ATTGACTTTGCTTGTCGGAAGGTTGCAAAAGGTGATCACATGACCCCGGGACACTGCAACCGTCATAAAGATGAACCAGTTGCCAAGAGTCCAAATGTAAATCATGTGACCACGGGGATGCTGCAATGGTCATAAGTGTGAAAAATGGTCATAAGTCAACTTTTTTTAGTGCCATTGTGACTTCGAACGGTCACTAAGTGAACTGTCGTAAGTCAAAGACTACCTGTAGTAGATCCTACCTACAATTGTAGGAGAATGCCACTTTGCAGTCACTACACTGGTCCCCCAGTCCCTTCCAGGACAAATTAAAAACACGAGTGATGACCAAAACATTCCAGAACGGGACTGCACAGCATGAAGCCTGCCAAGCAGTTTCGTGCAGTCCATTAGCATTTTTTGAAAAACCATTGTCATCAAATGTCACCACTGGCTAACTTTTCAAAGCCACTTCTGTCCAGAAAGACATGCTACAAAGCACCTCAAGGCCTCACCCAGGATGCCAACTCCATCACTGCCTCTGCATTGCTAGCCGCCAAACAGCTGATTGACATGCCAGCTCTCCCTTCATGGCCTGCAATTAATGGTCATGTATCAACGTGGCCTTTTCACTCTACGAGTGGTCCCAGCCTGCCCTCCAGCAACATACTATATTAGGATTTTGCCATCCTCTGGGAGCACAGGGAGGCGACTTGCATAATTGCCCACTGTCTTCCATTGCTCTGGAAACCACAAGAGAAATAATGGATATAAATTACAGAGGTTAAGAAAAAAAAAATCCTGATGGCAGGAACAGTAAGAAGAGTGGAACAGTCAGTCTATGAAGAGAAACAGCTCTGGAGATTTGTACGAAGAGACTAGACAGCCCTTTCTCAAGATAATGAATTTGGTTTTCCTCTGCAGTGCAGAGGGTTGAGCTAGATGACCTCATAGTCCCTTCCAGCTACACAATTCAATGTTTATGAGAGAGGAAAGGGAGCATGCTGCTCCAGCATTGTGGGACACCAAATTAAACTTACCCTTTTCCCCTTGGCATTCTGGAAAACCGTGAAAACGCCCTTTTACACTGCCATTTTATCTGACTGATGGAGACTAGGCAGCCATTTTTGGCTACACAATGTGGAAAGTTAATATAAACTGTTCTTTTGCTTCCCTGTTACCATTCCATAATCAAGATTAGATACAGTAGTGTAAACATTGTGTAAATAAATAATTGAAACAAATATCCCCCAAATTCCTAAGTCATGCAAAAACAATTCCAAGTGGAAGATTGAAACAAATGTTCAACCGCTAATAATAACAGTCAAGAAGCACAATAAATATTTGAGTCAAGAAGAATCAACATCCTGGTGTTTCAAAATGCTCCTTTTATCTCAGAGCTGTAAGTAAAAATGTTCTTGCTAAATTATTTCCTGTTGCAATACCGCAATTCTTTCAGCAAAGCTAATTATAAGCTGTAAACCGCCCCGAGTCTTCGGAATGGGGCGGTATATAAATGTGAAAATAAATAAAAAATAAAAAAAAAATCGTAGCTTTCGACCAGAAAAAAAGACTGGTGAAGTCATATTGTACAAGCCATGATGGTGACATTAATCATGGCTTAAAAGCCAGTTGAAGTGAGTTCATATGCAACACTTTTGAAGCTTGAACTAAAACATCACCTAACGTTTTAGTATAACCCCTTGAATCTAGCCAATGTAATCTGTAAGTCACATTTTATATTTAATGTAGGAAAGAGGCTCCGGCCTAGGATTATTTCTTATTCAATAAATTGTAAGCAACCCAGAATGATGTGAGACTGTATAAAAGGATTAAAAAATAAATGAAAAACCACTCGTCAACTCGTATCTCCAGCATCTTCACAGAAGACAGCTTTGCCACCTGAAATTCTTCCAAAAGAAAAGTTTTGAGAATATATCATCCTCGCTCATTATTCAACCAAGGACACCTTTTTAATGGCTCCCAAAGTCTCTTACTAATCATTCTGACCAATACAATTATATTTAATCTAAAATAAGAAAGAATTAATAACAGCCTCTCAAATACACATCCATAAAAGTTCCCTGCAGCTCTGCATTACTTATTTATACTTTCATCGATTTGTCAGTCAATCCTGACGGCGGCCCCAAGGGGCTCAAAGGGACTTCAAAGCTCCATGTCCCACAGCCCTGCCTATCCAGGGTTAAACTAACCATGGTTTATTCTACTCCTCAGACTTTCCAAGGTTATAAACTATGGGGAAACCTGAAACTGGACCAAAAGTTCTTTTTTTTTTCTTTTTTTTTCCCACATGGGGCCAAAAGGTGGGCTGGTTTGTGGCTTCCTTCTCACAAGCCCCCTGCAAGGTAGACCATCCAGAGAGAGAGAGAAAGAGAAAGAGAAAGAGAAAGAGAGATGTTCAAGTTCACTTCGGGGGTCATTTTTTTTTCTCCCCATTTCCTTTCCCTGCCCATCTTTCTCCTCACAACCGCCTTGTGAGGTAGGCCGGCCCGGAGAGGGGCGGAAGGCGCGGGCTGCTTAACTTCACGCCCTCCCCCGCCCCAAATTTTATTTTCATTCCCCCCCACACACACACACACGCACGCCCCAGGCCCAAGGGCTCCTAACAGCCCGGCCGGGTAGGCAGGCCAAACCGCCCCGAATTGGGGTGGAGGAAGAGCGCGGCGCCCTCGCCCTCCTCCCGTCAACCGGCGTCCCTTCCGGCGCCGCCCGCCGCTTCGCAGTACCGCCATGCAGAAGGTGGAGGTGGACCGGCAGTTCCCGCGCTCCGTGGGCGGCATCCTCAAGGTGGCCCGCATGGTAAGTCGAGGCCAGCAGGGGCCTCTGAGCGTGTGCAGAGCGCTTCCCTGGCCAGGCCCCGCGGCCTCTCAGGGCCGGATCCCCCAGCGGGGAGGATTGGCTGGGTGGCCGCGTTGAGGATCTCCACCCTTGGTTCTTCTTTCTCCTGCCCTTTCTTCTCTTCCCATCTCCTTTTCCCTCTCCTTCCTTTTTTCTTTCCTTTCTTCTCTCACTTTTCCCTTCTTTCCTCTTTCTCCCTCTCAGCTCCTCTTCCCTTCCCCCCTCCCCACCCGCGTTCTTCTTTCCTCTCTTCCTTTCCTCTCATTTTTTTCTTTTCTTCTTCTTTCTCCTGTCTCCATTGCCATCTGCTTTCTCCATCTCCTTTTCCCCTTCCCCTTCATCTCCTGTCCTTTTTTTCCCTTTTTCATGCTGTAACTTTGCTCTTTTTCAGTTCTTTAAAGTCTCTCTTTCTCTCTCTCTCTCTCCCCGTAAATATACATTCACGGCCACTAAAGAACTAACGGTTGCATATTTCACATTTTAAATTCTTACCTTGGCTGGTTTGTGTGCATGTGTATATATCGGTATATGCTGTGCAAATCCAACTTATTCTTTACGATTCACTGATCAGGCAAATAAGAAAGTGAATTAATTCAATAACCAAATAGAATGGAATGCAAACCCAGCCACTATTTCATATCTCTCAGCAGACTTAACTTCTGTTTCAGGAAGTTGTGCCTTGTTTTGGCTGTTCGTTTTGATCAATGAAATCCAAGTGTGAAGCTCCTAACTCTTGAGTTATAGTTGCTGCTACCATTTAAGGATGTTTCACATGGAAATTTGTGTGCAAGACATTGTCTTTTTTGTAAACGTCCTTGCTCAGTTTTAGCTAGAATTCCAAAGAGACGTGAAGCATTTCTTTTCGTGAAATTCCTTAGTTTTGTGTTTTATTATTTTAATGTCAAATAGAAAGTTTAGCAGTCTGGTGTCTTTGCAGGATGTCTTGTAAATTACTTATTTCTTCCTTGCAGCTTCTAGCTTTTATGTCAATCATCACTTTTGCTGTTAGAAGATCTCATGAAGCCTTCCTAGCCCTTGTGATCATGGAACTTGTCATTACCTTTTTATTCTATTTACTCTATCTACTGAAGTTGGACGGACGGCTAAAATTCATGTTTTGGCCTTTAGCTGTAAGTATAATTTTTCATAAACAACTGCTTTGTGTGCACATTCTGTAGCTAATGCAAAAGACAGGTGTCAGATTAGTACTTAATGTATCCAGTCATATTCCTGGAAAAATAAGCTAATTATAGAAAGACTTCATTCGCATATATATATATTCCTTTATTCATTCATTAATTCTAAACATATTTCTGATGAGCATGCTTCATTTAACATTGTGAAATTACTGGTGTTAGATCTGCTTATGAATTGTGTAGCTAACGTTGATAATTCTTAGGATTATATTTAGCTGACTAGTTTCATTGAATGAAAAGCATTAATCCACCAGACCATTTCAGATTATCATTCTTCTACTCTTCTGTCTTTACAAACCAACATATTTTCTTTTCTAAGTAAGAAGTACTTACTTAGTAAAAAGTAAAAGAAGTCTGAAGTAAAAGTAAAATCACGGAATAAGTAGTACTGTATTGAAAAATGCAAACAGACTCGATATGGAAAACAGGAGCTTAAAAGTCCATGAATGATTTATTTTAGGGCAATGCGTAAAACCTGGTCATTCTTCAAAATACGTCCACTTGTCACCACATGTGATATTATATTTAAGATGCTTTGAATATACTTCTAAATATATTGGCTATCATTTTTCATTAGCTACAATGGTACAGATGTTGTTCAGTAAAAAGCATTTCAGACTTAAAACACTGCTTATCTTCTGTTTGAGGCATTATTTATAAAATGTCACTGGGTGTTACTGCATTAAGCATTTGGTTATTCATCCTTCACTTTTTTAGTGATCTCAAGATGACTCAAAATCATTTTTCCATGGAGCTTTAACTTCTGCCCATTACAAAAATAATTCTTTTCAGCAGTTATATTGAAGCTTAGCCAGCAATTGGGTAAAGCTTCACATTTATAGATTTTTATAAGCGCTCTTTTCTTGGATGTTGCTTTTGTTTTACAAAGCAAAAGAATAATGCAATATGATGCAATATAAACATTTTTTATCAGATATCAGGAGGCTCTGAGTTAGATCCTAGTTAGAGGCAGATATTTCTCTCTCTGGGCACAATGAGAATATATCTGCTGAAACAATCTCCCCATTGGCATCAGGAAGAGCATCCGGTCAGTAAACACTCAGCTCCATTCAGTTGTCCAAGACTCCAGCCCGCAAGGGATTATGGGGTCTTTAAAAGAAGAAAAAAAAGTTGATGATGATGATGATAAACACGTTTATCAGATATGCAGACCTGGGATCTAAGTATTCACATTTCAGCTAGCTCCTCCAACAGCTGATTTAAGGTACTGTATTGTAAATGGGCACTAACTAGTTTAATTATTGTACGATTGTTGACCGTTGTATCTGCATTTTATTTCTAACGAGACCTTGTGAGGTTTGCTAGGAATCGCTTGATTGACTCAAGAGAAGAGCCATCCACATGTTCTTTACCAAACAGCAAAAATGTCTTGGATGTAGAGACAGCATCCTTTGCTTTGTTTTTCAGGATGCTTTCAATTCCTTGGTGGCAGCGCTATTTTTCATCATTGTGGGCCTGTGCGCAACAATCATAAAGACCATCAAGGAAACATTAATTGGAGGTGTAAGTAAGACATTTGTATAAAGTGTGAAACTAGCTGGGCACATCCTGGAGGGTATCTGTGGGAGGGTATCTGGAGAACAGTTTTTGTCCTTAACGTAGGTGCTGCATCCCAAAAATGCAAATAGGAACACTATTGAGCTGGAAGTTCATTTCCTACATGTCCTAATATAGGTAGTCCTCGATTTACATCCGTTTGTTTCGTGACCGTTCAAAGTTGCAACAGCACTGAAAAAAAACACGACTTGTGGACACACTTTTTCACACTTAGGACCGTTGCAACATCCCCACGGTCATGTGATCAAAACTCTGATGCTTGGCGACTGGCATGTATTTATGACGGTTGCAGTGTGCCGTGTGTGTGTGTGATGTGATCACTTTTTGTGACTTTCTGACAAGCAGAGTCAATGGGGAAGCCAGGTTCACATAGCAACCATATCACTAACTTAACAACTGCAGTGATTCACTTAACAACTGTGGCAAGAAAGGTCACAACATAGGGGAAAACTTAACAGCTGCCTCGCTTAGCAACAGAAAATTTGGGCTCTATCATAGTAGTAAGTCTACCTGTAACATAAGATCCTAGTTTCTCAACAAGGTCTACAATTTTACTTATCCAATACTTAGACTTATGGAACTCAGTAAGAACCAAGGAAACCTATTAAATATAACTTTCTCTGCTTGCTAAGCTATCCTTTCGTTGGAAGCGTTTCTCCTAATTTAAAACAAAATAGCCATAGAACTTAGACTTATATACCGCTTTACCGCGCTCCAAGCAGTTTACAGAGTCAGCCTCTTGCCCCCAACAATTTGGGTCCTCGTTTTACCCCCCTCGGAAGGATGGAAGGCTGAGTCAACCTTGAGCCTGGTGAGATTTGAACTGCCAAATTGCAGGCACCAGCAGTCAGCAGAAGTAGCCTGCAGTACTGCACTCTAACCACTGCCCACCGTGGCTCAAATAAAAGAGTGAGTGGCATTCCAGATCAAGTTTGGTGGTTATATTCTCCAACTTATTACCAAACAGTCAAAGGGAATAAGTTTTCATGCAGTTTTTACCTTTTAATAAAATCTGTTAGTTGGGGAAGGCATTACCAAACTCAATTTTTGCTACCATAGATGAATGTGACTCTCTTCCAATGGTAACAATTTACCAGGATCTCCCCCATATACTGCAATTTTACTTAACTCACATTTCATATTTGAAAGAGAACACTATATATTTCTAGGCCATTAGCAAGTACCACTTCTCAAAATCTGCCAAAAATATATTGTATTTACTTGAAAGGAAGATGTTTTATTCCCTTGATTTACCTTTAAAATGGGAAGCTTGCTTTACATTTGCTTCCTTTACAATAAAAGGAAGCAACTTTTCTAGAATATGAGGTACAAACATTTTTCCAGATTTCTTACCTATTGCATATATTTAGAACAGTCACAAAACTAAATTCTGATCTATATACTAGCCTTTAGATGGTAATAATGATTCTGTATTTTTCATTTTTGTGTGGAATCTGAACCATTTTTTTCCCTTTTTTACAGGTATTCTGTTTGATACTTTGCGTCCTTTGTATAATAGATGCTACTTTAATCCTGAAAAAAGTTTCTTTTAATAGGTCATAGTAGGAAGGGATGGTATCCAAAAATAGAATAGCCAACTGAGCCAAATAAATTATATAAAACAGCCATTCCTAATATAACTTTATACAAATATGTTGGACTAGTGCTCCCATCATCCACAACCAATGCATAAAGCACTTTATTGTGTGCAACTGGGACAAAATACCAGCAGGTCATCAGATTGGAAAAGCTGTTATAATCCATTTTAAAAGCCTGCTTTGCTATAGGCTCTTTGTCATACTTTCTCTGCATTTCCTAAAAGCTTTAGATTCCAGTTGAGTCAGTCAAGCTTTATTAAATCGTATTGACTTCAAAAGGCAAAATTAAGCACATGTTTTAACCCTATCAAATTACATGTGATTTAAACTCCTTTACTTGAAGGGGGACTTTATGCCTTTAGTTTTAACTGCATCTAGAATTTGACTACTTCCATACTTTGTCAAATGAGTTCCTTTAACAGCATAAACAACTGTTGATAAAAATATCTTGTCTTTTATAAAACAGCTGTTTTTTTACCATATAACATTAGAAATGATTATAGGGTATATTTTCTTGAACTGGTTTGTATTAAATCTTAATGTTTTTAATTAAAATGGTTTACCTATGATAATATTAGAGCTCCTAGTATTTATTGTGTGCATTTTCCCCGCTCAGAATTTCTTTAAAAAATGTTAATCTTTTAACAAAATTCCATCTTAAGAAGCCACCGACGTTTGTAATAGCAGAATACTGAGTTCATCCAATTTGCCGGGCTAATATGGGGGTGTTCAGTGACACCACCACCCCAGTCCTTCCAGTTAAACATTCAGCCTCAGGCCATTAGTTACCATGTTGCGCAAATGCAGACACACACTCACAACTTGCCAAATCTTATCAGAGCACTCAAAAAGAGGAAGTCGGACAGAAAAACCTTTTAGACTATTGTCCGACAGTGCAGAGTAGAAATGTAGCAGTAACTAACATTTTTATTTATTTGTGTCCCCATCCATTATTGATTTTACAAACAACTCAAGCCAGAGTATCTATCCAATGTATCTTTTGCCTTGTATTTTCCCCACAACAACAAACCTGTGAGGTGAGTTGGGCTGAGAGAGAGGAACTGGCCCAAGATCACTCAACTGGCTTTCATGGCTAAGGTGGGACTAGAACTCACAGTCTCCTGCTTTCTAACCTGCACCTTAACCATTAAACCGAACTGATTCTTGTGGAATAACATTACATTTTTCTACCTCTAATAAAATTAATGAAGTTCATTGAGTAATTTCTTTAGGGCAAAACAACTACACAATATTTATTGTTTTGGTTCCTAATTCTAACTCAATTTTTGGGTAGCTCATGTTGTAAAAGAGCAGATACCCCATTCTTAGTGATAATATTGCAATTACATTTTTTGCAGGAAGGGGGAATATCACATTCAGGCATAAAGCTCAACTCTTAGGTGTGCCACACAAGCCTTAAGACTTGCTTGTCCTTTTCATTCCACACTACAGTGAGAAGATCTGAAGATTTTTGCTGAAATTGTACATGGCTTTTTGTGCCCCAGGATAAACCAAATAAGACTATCATATAGTTTCTGATCCTGACTTAAGATAAACCAGAGATGAGGAATTGTTGGCTTAAAAGTTTCATGCAACCCACCAAGTCTTCATCTGTATAAATTCTTCCAATGAACCAGTCTTCTCTCTTCTTCTACATGCCAATATTTCCCAACTCTGTGATTTCTTAAGAAATTAAAAAATATAGGATAAAATTAGTTAAATCTGTTTATGAATTTGTTAAAATGAAAACACCAAACTATGTCCTTGTATTTGTTTTTAACTAATACTTAAAATGATTAAGGTGTGATAGCATAAATGTTTGGAAATACAGTACATGGAAAAGTGGAAGAATATATGACAGTAGAGCTTCTTTCAACACAGGCAAACCTAAGGCTTTCAAAAGACCAGGTGAATAGTTTAAAAAAAAAGCAGAAATAGAAACTGCCCATGGTGATATTTCAGAAAAAGAAAGACTAAACATTTTATGGCAAAATGTCAATTTCTGAATCTTAATCACCTTTCTGAAAGTTTCATACAGTAGAAGCAAGAACTAGAACATATAGCTTGACTGATTCTTTCTGCTTTTGGCATTTTTTTTGCTTGTCTAAACAGGCAACAGTGAAGACAAACTACATTCCTTCAAGCTTACAGCTCCATTTGCTATAAATAATAAAAACCTCTAAAGTAGAATTAAATATATTTCCATGTTATACATCAAGCAAACAAGGGAGTATACATTATTCATGTTTATAAAGACATGGATCATTTTATATCTATAAAGGTTGTTAAACATTAGTTTTCTGCTGAAATTACTTCTCCCAGAAATTCCAAAAAAGCTTGCTTATGTCTTCCACATATAATAGGATCACGACACCCCAAATTCCAAGCTAAATTTGGGTAAGATTTTGGGACACCCTCTGGTTAGTTAAATTATCTCACCTCCCTTGCTTGACCAGATGAAAATTAAGGAAAAACATTGTGATCCAGCTTTTTGACATCACTGATCCTCAGTAGTCTTTTGAAGTCTTTCCCTTGACACTTCAGTCTATTGATTTTGCCTAAATTAATTATCCTCCATAATTAAGATATACATAAAACCAAAACTACATCTGCATACATCTTCTAAGTCATGGTTATTTTGCATTACTTGCAAAAAGACTAAACATTTTTCATTCCTTATAATGTCATCCTTGCTTGGTTCCCCTTACCAATGAAGCATCCTCACCTCTCAAGGTCACGTTCTACAAACCCTACACACTTTTCTCGGACTTGTCCATCTGTTCAAAGGTGGGATGGTCTCCCTATTGACCATCGGGGGGACGGGGGACGGGGACGACAAATCTGCTTTAAACACAACAGCCCTACCAAGAGCAATGGATGGAAACTGATCAAGGAGGGAAGCAACTTAGAACTAAGGAGAAACTTCCTGAGAGTGAACAAGTCATCTATGGAATGACCTGCCTTCCAGAGTTGTGGGTGCTCCATCACTGGAGGCTTTTTAAAAGAGACTGGACAGTCACTTGTCCAAAATGGTATGGGGTCTCCTGCTAGAGCAGGTGGTTGGACTAAAAGTTCCCTTCCGATTCTGTTCTTCTGTTGCTCGGGATGATAAAGTTAGCACAGGGATGGCCAACTCACCAACGTTTAAGACTTGGGCCAATGGAGATGTTCCCCAAGATGCTTTTCCAAAAGGCAACTGGACTATCTTGGTTTTTTCCCCTTGGAAACGTTTCGCTTCTCATCCAAGAAGCTGCTTCTTACACCTTTGGGTTTAAGACTTGCGACCTTCCCTTCTCAGGATTCTGCGAGTCAGAAATCCGCAGCTCTAAAGAGTTCCTAAGGTCGGACTCCCCTGATTTAGCAAAAGAAACCTGCCTTTCTGCGCATCAGCGATTTTGCACGCTTAAGAACCGCATCCCCGAAGCGATTATCCCCTTTCCCCACGAACGCGATACGCGGGCTCGCCGGAAGGCGGTTGTGTGCGTGGGCCTCGCTCGCTGGGACTTTGCACGCCCAACCGACCGCGACCGGAGAGGATCGCGCTGCCCGAGTCCCCCCTCTAGCGCCGCGATCCTTGAGCAGCTGGCCACGCAAGGGGCGCTTCCGTCTCTCGGGGCTGGCAGACCCCCGCATTGGGTTCGTTTCAATTCAGGCGCCGGAGGAAGGAGGAGGAGGAGGAGCCGAGACGGTGCGGCCCCCTCCCTGCCTGCCTCTACCCCAGCCCCGACCCGGATTGGTGGCCGCTCTCAAAGATTGTACGGGTTTGCCCGATTTCCGTCCAGTTTCCGTTTTCCTCCTCCGGAGATCCAGAAAAGAAAAGAAAAGAAACCCCCCTCCCCATCCATACACATACACACACACCCGGGGTTGCATCTCTTTGCAAAGTCGCCGGCGGCGTCGGTTCCTTCCTCTTGCAAGCGAAGCGCTGCGAAGCATGGAGCGCTGCGAAGGAGAAGACCCCGATCCGACCGAGGCGCCGCCGGGGACCCGCCTGTTGCTGACCTTCAAGGCGTTCCTGAGCTCCCGCAAAGGGCTGCTGCTGCTGGCCCAGGCGGTAAGAGCCCGGGGGCCGGGAG
>JANHFL010007435.1:163880-181355 GCA_032468155.1 Oxyrhabdium leporinum
TCTATGATGAGCAAAAGAAGGTGGTTCTAAATTTCTCTTTTGGGTGGGGAAAAACCTGGGGCTTCAGATTCAGGTTTGTCCCAGATGTACCAGCATGGTTCTTGAATAAACTCTTACTTGGATTAATTCTTATCTGAGTGCTGAGTGAATTATTTGAACTTAGATGGAACGCTGACACAGAGTGAAGAATATATTCCTTCTAGTCTCCTCAACTGCTGATCCCTCCCTACTTTGAATTTATTTATCAGGTCTGCTATCTTCAGCACATCTCGTTTCACTGTCATCCTGCCATAAAACACAGGGGAGAGTGGAGGAGGATGGGGACATAGGAAATAGGCAGGAGAGAAAGGGAGGGAATGACAGAGTGACAGGACCAGAGATGTCAATCTGGAACGAATCAGCCAATCAAGGACAGAGCCATGAGAACGGAATGCAAAACTCTACCAAAGAGGTGCCAAACCTCAAAACCATTCCCAAAATATCTAAAACAAATACTTTTGGATACTGATGGGCTGGTTATGGGGCGGGAGGGCCAGGGAAGTGGGAAAAATGCTGGCTTTGTGCAGGAATATTCAGATACAACTTTGCTTATGCTGTAACTGCTTGAACTTAGTAAAAGTTCACTTCATCAATGGAATCGAGGATCTTTCTTTCCTAAGTTCCCAAGTCCTGACATTATCTTTTTTCTTTGAAGCTAAGCAATGCTTCACAGAAGTTGCATTCTTCTTCCATTTTTATTTTCAGTGAACATTTTTTAGTCCTCTCATGTATTCTAGAGGCATTCTTAGAAATACAAATATTACAGGAAGTTGGTATTTCACTTAGTTATGCCAGTTTTGTTAAAAAAAAAAAGGACATTGTGAAATAACATCTCCCTTAACTTGTATTAAAGCAAATGTATAAAGCAAAATCAGAAAGTTCACAGAACTTGGCACATACAATTCTAGGTATTAATTGGATTATCATTCATCCTCACATGGAATTTCTTCAAAGGAGATATTAGAGAAGTAAAAGAAAGAGAAAGAGAAAAAGGCTAAGTAGTTTGGTCCAAGAAGCCACTGACTAGCTCAGAAAACTTAATAAAACCAATTTCCCCTGGAATCTGATCCTAACCCAATAACAGGCTTTTGAAGACCAGGGCAGTGTTGTGCTATCAAATCCAGAGCTGAAGTGTGAAGAGGTAAATATATGCCAGTCTGCTTCAAACAACACCTGGAAAAGAATTGTATATTTGGATATACTATCTACTTAGAAAGAGTTTGTAGCCCTTCATATCCCTCTTCCTGCAACCAGCTTCAATGAGCAGCATTCTCTGCAAGCAAAGAGTTTCTTCTATATTTACTTTGCCTGAGTTAAATAAGATATTGGAGCAATCTGTTTTGGAATAACTGTGCATGTTGTATTTTAAGCTTGATGTGAACAGCCATAATTCTTGATCATTGCTAGCACATTTTATTCCTCTAATATTGGCCCTATACCTTATATTGATTTTGACCCCAGATTGGCAAATTATATCTTTTCCCTACTGAGGCTTCTGGCCACTGTAGTGGAAATTCCAGAGATTCTGGGATAAATAATGGATTGTTTCAAACACTAGGGAAGGTCAGTCATTATTTAAATATGCTTATAAGTTTTTTCCCCCCAATAAACTGAACATTTCAGGAAAATCTCCAGCAGGGCAGTAAACTGAAGAAAAATCATGGATCTTCAATAGGCATTTGGACTCAGGTCCTCAAATAAGTGCATACTTTCCATCAATTATCCCATTGCTTTTACATGTATATCAAGAGCAGGACAGCAGCTTCAAATTGCCAGTTTATGTAATTAGTTAAAGCTTGAATAATCCTGAACAAATTTCTCTTTAAGCATAGTTTATGCCATATTCTGCTTAATAAAATTTTCCATTTGCTTTCTGCTTTGCATTTGCTAAGTTCTGCCATGAACTCCTGGCTTTCATCATTTCTCCCAATTTCAGGGGTGTGTGCAAGTAGAGACCAAGGTTTCTGAATGTAAAGAGGAGTCTCTCACCCCCATAAAAGGTGAAGATAGCAACTGTGACAATGTGCTTAAAGGTTTTCCCCTTTTGTTTGTGCATCACATGTAAAAATGGGTAGGACTTCAGTCATACAGTTGTGGATGCCATGTTGTTTTTCTTTAGCCCTGCCCTGCAGCAGATTCCTTTGAGATAAGCCCTGTCTTTCAAGGATCAATATATCAACACAGCCACAGACAACTCATTTTGCTGTTAGTTTTACTTTGGTCTGATGCAAGCCACCATTATACATATTATTAAGTCCACATGTTCTTAATAAAATTCCTAATGATGGTAGCACTCAAAAATATGAACAGTTGAGAAAATTGAGTATTACATCATTTCATATGAGGTCATCTCACTTTAGTTGGTAGTCCATTCACTATCTGCTTTATAATTGTGCCTTTTTATATGTTACAATCTTTGGAATGAGTAAATTCACACTATGAAACGATGAGTTTCACTTATCAGTCCTCACAATGAAAAGAAAATGGGGTGATATCTTACCCAATTCTACCCTGATTTTACCAAAAGAGCTTGATGTTAGTTTAAATTGGTTCATGTCTGGGCACCAATTTTGTATTCTTGGGAGCACCCACAGTATGTTGAAGGGATGATACAACTTTATCAGTGTAATATTTGCATACAATCTGGGCTTTTTCAATGCGTCTAGAGTATGTGGCACTGCCTTTGACAACTACATCTGATTTGAATGTAGCTGAAATTTAAGCAACTGGATCAGATAACACCTATACTATGCCAGTCACACAAGTGGTCTATTCCATGCATTTCTGAACCTCATTTAAAGTGCTAGTTTTAGCTTTAAAATCTATGAATGATTTGGTGCTAAGTTATTCCAAGGACTAACTCCACCTGCCCCAAATCTGCAACAGATGGTTGTTTGTTTGCCCACCACTGAAAACAACCAGATTGACAAGCATAAGAGCCACAGTGGTAAGAGTGCAGTACTGCAGGCTACTTCTGCTGCCTGCCGGCTGCCTGCAATTTGGCAGTTCAAATCTCATCAGACTCAAGGTTGACTCAGCCTTCCATCCTTCCAAGGTGGGTAAAATGAGGACCCAAATTGTTGGGGGCAATAGGCTGACTCTGTAAACCGCTTAGAGAGGGTTATAAAGCACTGTAAAGCGGTATATAAGTGTAAGTGCTATTGCTATTGCTTATCCCTTTCTGTATCACAAAAACTTGCGGATTCCCTCCTCAATCACCAGGTTAGGCCTTTTAGTCTTTCCTGAGCCCTATTTAAACTTTAAGGCTTGGAAGAGAAGCAAGCATCAATAAGAATATTTGTAGCTCAAGGCTGAAAGGAGGGGTCCTCGGTGCTCTCTGAGCTTGGTTGCTTCCTTGCAGACATTTCATTACCCAAACTAGGTAATATCATCAGTGCTAGTGCTTAGGGCCTTAGGCAAACCCCATTCCTTACGAGCACCAAGGATTCTTCAAAACAAGCATCAGGTTATGATTTTCATAGCACATAGTTTGTACTAAATATCAAATTGCCACAATCACAAAAGCTATTTTGGGGGTGAAATAGGACATTTTTCCATTCCTTTTTGACTACCCCTGCTGACTAACCCCCTGCTAAGACGTAGCGCGGTAATATTTAGCCAAATCTCTGCTTGTCAGAATCTCAGAAACTCTAGCATTTGTTCCAATTTGAAACAGATCCATTCCAACCCATCACAAAGCAGAGAAGAAGCGAACTCTAAACCAATTGCAATTAGACTAAATATTTGGGGTATTTGCAACAGATTAAAACAAGGATTTAGGAGTGAATATAAACTCATCATAAAAACGCTTTCAGATGGCCATTACATTCCTTGATATTATTTGCATACATTCTTGCACTGTGGAGCTATATTTGTTAAGCAGCACACAGAAATTTCCACTGTTGGTTTTTAACCCATTATCAGAGGGGAAGCTATCAGTGTTAGTCTGAAAAATGACTTGTCTGCTCATTTCCGCAATAAGTCTTAGCTCTTTCCAGCACACCACAACTGAGCCGTTGGCATGCTTCCCTTCTAGAAGCTACTTTTAAAAAAAAACAGAAAAAACAAATTTAAAAGGCATGTAATTCGCAATACGACAATAGAAGGAGTGCTGTCAGAAATAGTATTCCACGTTTCTTTCTTGAAATATTATGTTTATCAAAAACTCCCAAAAACAGTGTTATGATTAGTGATCACTGCCGTTGAACACTTCGTGCCTACATAAACTATTACAATACATAATTTTTGTTTCTCGGGAGTTCTCAGCACACCTGCAACATTGAGGGTGCAGTTTATTCTACACTAGAGAGAAAAACGTTTACTGGCTTACCAGTCAATTAAAATGTGCATTCCAACCTGTCAGCGTGGGAGAGAACAAGTGAAGGAATTTTTGGACGATACAGTAAAGTTAAATCTCCTGAAAGCTAGTGTACATTTCAGGCTATTTATTTTTAAGTACATGAATAAGACTAAAAAGAAGGTCACAACCTTACTCCTTTAAGAAGATGAGGCAGAAAATTAGTTAAAATCTATTTCCGTGTCGACAAAAACAGAACAGTTCCAAAATGTTGCTCCATTATAGATTTCTATCTATTAACAGTTATCGATTTACAGAGCTAATTCATACAGTTTGTATTGAATTCTAACACAAGTATCAATATGAAGTGACAAAGTGATTTCCTCAGTCATAAGCAACTAAGAGGTTGCAATAAAGAAAACCCTGGCATTTGCAGGAGGGAAAATGCTATCAGACACAATTTCAGCTTTAGATACTTTAACAGACAACATTTCATCACACATGTTACACCAATGGGGATCCATGCTGAATATAAAGCAGGATGCGTTCTCTACTTAATGCAGAAAGTCCTAGCATATGGCTCTCATAAGATCTGAAGTCCCTGCATTGAAGCAATCAGAGCTTAACATCTAAACTTCACATGTTTATTCAGCTATTTTTGTAAAGGTTTGGATGAGAACTTACTGTAGTGTTCCAGTTGATCTGTGGTATTCTTGAGTGGAGATTTAGGCTGAACATAAGCAATAGAACTCCAGTAATTACCAATGCGCTACAGCTGACAAATTCAAAAAAATAAAGTCCTTCACAAGGAGAACATTCCATGATGGTCTCTATGCAGATGAAGGAAATCAAAGCCAAAACCTGTGAAAAACAGGAAAACATTATTGTAATATTCTGAATATATAGTCACAAATAATCCTGAAGCATTCGTCGGGAAGCGAATACTTAACAATGTGCAGTACCCAGCAAGATTTATGATCTAAAGCAAACATGGCAACTTTAAGACTTGCAAACTCCCCACCCCATGGCTGGCTGGGGAATTCTGGGAGTTGAAATCCACAAGTCTTAAAATTGCCAATTTTGATATAAAGAATTCTACACAAGTTACACAGAAGCTAGTTTGCTTCTACTGTACAGCAATCCGAGATGCATTCATCTATAATTTACTGGATCAACGATTGTATGTATTGGAGATCTATTAAAGGCCACTACTGAGGAGCTATGAAATGCTTCCAAATACAAATCAATGCAAACAGCCTGAACCAATAATTATATTAGTGAAATGTGTTTTCTTACGGAAGTTCCCAAACACCTTGATCATTTATGAAATTTTAAGGAGGATGAAGACATCATAATCTCCTTTTTGTAACTCTGTGTTTACCCATTGCTTCTTTTTTATTATTATTATTTTCATAGAAAACTTATGGAGGAAGAATTCCCTCAAGTCTGGAAGCTCCTTGTATTCTCTTTGATCTAAAAGATGGATGGGACACCCTTCCGCACTTGGTTGCGAAGATAAGGTATAGTCTGATTTTCATACTACAAGTATAATGGAAAATCATTCTAAGTTAACTCTAAACCTTTTGTCATCACGCCTCCATTTAGTACAATATTAATAACTGTACTTCCTCTAAACAAAATACCAGAATGAACACAAATGGCTAATAAAACAATACAATGAAACTCTGAAAAGGTGGGTTTATTATAACAGCGTATAAATAAAAGTTTCTTCACACCTCTCCTGGATTCTGCCTGCAATGCCCCAAGAGAGGGACAAATCACAGTTTGATTCAAATCCCAGCCATGAAAAAGTTGTAGGTTCTTGTTTTCAAACCTATATACCTCGTTTGCTTTCATGCTGTGGGAAGTAAAACTTTGCATGAGTTCACCAACTCGTGGCCAAGAACCACTGGACTTTTTCTGACTCAAATAATTTTCCAATAGTAAAAATGATACAGTCATATTTTCAGGGACTTCCTAAAGGCCAGCAAAGTTGACACCAATCTAGCCTCTACCCAATTTTACCCTGTTCATGCTAATTCTCAAGGCACCTGTGTCGTGCAAAGAAAGGGACCTATTTCTGAAACATCCCCAGCCATGTTGCAAACAAAACTGGTGGTAGAAAACAAAATGTGGCATTGGTTACAAATTTCCCCCGAATTATTTTAGCACATCAAGAGCCAATGAGTTCGTTTACAACTGTGCAAGATCAAAGAACAAGAGCTTTTCCCAAATATTTTGTCCTATTGTAAAGGACACAGATATTTTGGGTGCCGCTTTGGGATTGGCCTCGCACGCCACCAAAACAATTAAGAAAGAAAATGAATTGTAGCACAACCAGATCCACTTGGGCAAATCATCTTAACTAAGTATTGCTGTCAACATCTGAGAAAAATGAAGAGAATGTACTGAAGTTTAAATTTAACCTCAGCAGAAGTTTTCATAAGGAAAAAGAATGCTACCATTACATTTTCCCTATTTAGCTGGCTGCATTTTATTGTTAGATAAATTGGGCAATAAAATCATTTTAAAAAAACCTTCCATCGTGACAGCTTTTTTTTTTTTTATAAAGTCTTCCTGTTTATCTGAAGGGGCCCATAAAAAGACTTATTGTGTGTGGTTCAATGACATAATTACTCATGATTGTGAAAAACCACCAAATAGTGTATCCTTTTTCAGGATCTTGGGGCAAAAAAGTTTTAACAGGAGTTACTTCATCTTGTAATATGCTAAAGCTGATAATACATCCTAATATAGGGATGGAGAAAATGGTCTTTGGAATTCCCCAAACCTAGAAGATCAGATGCTGACCTTTTTGACTGGAAGTTTGACAGTAGAGACCCAAGTACTGCGTGACGGGGTGAGCTCCCGTTCTTGCCCCAGCTGCTGCCCACCTAGCAGTTCGAAAGCATGCAAATGCCAGTAGATAAATAGGTACCACTTTGGTGGGAAGATACCAGCATTCCGTATGTCTTGGCATACAGTCATGCTGGCCACATGACCACAGAAATGTCTCCAGACAATGTTGATTCCCTTGCCTAAGAAATGGAGATGAGCACTGCCCCATAGAGTCAGATATGACTGGACAGCGGAAACCGTTATCTTTACCTTTTAAATATTTCTTAACATCAAATCTCTCTCTTGTACTCAGTTTTAGATGTGTTGTTCTGATTTAACTTGGCTAACACAAAGTGGGTTTCAACTCCCTAACCCACCAGTTGTTTGATCTGCAGAAATAGAAGCTTATTAGATAGAGCTGTCACTTCCCACTTTCCTCATGTTATCTTTGGCTTAGTTGGGTAGATACTGCTGTCCCATGGACCAATAACACTCAACAGCCTACCTGTCTCTGAGGGATAGGTCTGTCAAAATTCACCTGCTCATCCCACTCCATCCAGATCAGGCCAAAGAAAGGGACTGATGGTTATTTTTCTCAACCACCATGATTGGGAAACGAAGCCAGGAGAATCACATTCCAGAAGGCCCAATTCAGAAACTTTAAGGATACTCACCAACCTTGTGACTAAGGCAGAACAGCATAAATGTTATGCTAGAAAGCTTTACTGCCAGATCGGTGGGTTTTGTGGCTGCGCTCAGAGGCATTCAAACAGGACTGGAACCCTCTAAAGTATTCTGAACTTCAATTCCCGCCAACTTTGACAGCAGTGACAAGAAATGGTGATGGTTCTATTAGAAACATCTGGAGGATGTGGTTAGGTTGTGTATTCCCAGTCCAAACACAACAAGCACCTCCTTGCAACCACTCAGAAAGGGAATGGGAATCTCACTAGTCACAAATGCACTGGTGTGGTTAATGATTATGGCACTGGACTATGACCAAGGAGATTTATGATCAAGTCCAACAACTGTCACAGAAACTCGCTGGGTGCCTTGGGGGCAGGTCCAACCTACCTCACGGTGTTCTTAGGAGAATAAAAATACAGAATAACAGAGTTGGAAGGAACAGAACAGAGTAACAGCATTGGAAGGGAACTTGGAGGTGTTCTAGTCCAACCCGCTAAAACTGCCAGTGTCATCTGTATTATTGTTTCTACATTAATATTTTATGCAATTTTATTGTATTACATGTCTCCTTTATTGTTTTGTTAACAAATATAGGTTTATGTATTTTTCTTGTAGTGTTCTTAAAGGCCATAAAAAAGGTTTTATCTGAGTAGATACATCTTTAATAAACAATAAATATTAAGCTGTGTTTTAGCTTAATATCCAAATGAAATTAGAATAAAGAAAAAGCAAGTCTCAATTTAAAGTAACAGCTTTCATTTCAAATAGCAATTACTTAGGATTTGTTAAAATGCCTAGCTAGTATTCAATTAATATCTCTCTTAGATGCCATTCTTTAAAAGCCAAAACAGTCTAGACATACTGGAAAAATAGGAGTATAAAAAATAAAACTGCTAGCCACAACACTAAGAATATAGCATTCTTCCAACACAAATATTGGATAGATTTGATGCTTCATTAATGTTTCATCTTTTAAAAAGCACACATTAACACCCCCCCCCAAAAAAAAATTATAAACATAGGCAAGCTATAAATTTCATCAAATTAGAAGAATTGTTTTCTAAGAAACAAAATTCAATATTATCCTGGTATGTTCATTAAGTATGAAAGAAGTTCAAATGAAATGCATTTTTTATTTATTTTATTTTATTTTATTTATAAAATTTATTGGCCATCTTACCACAAGATAATTCTGGGCAGATAACAATCATAAACAATGCATTATATCTCACATGTGCTTTTCAATCAAGCACAATACAATAGCATACTATTCTCTTCTAAAAAGCTGTACAAGAATTAGAGATTTGGCACTCTCCTAGGTTCAAAAATCATATTTAAATAAGGAAAAGGTGTGAAAAAAATATTTATTTTACAGAATGTCTATCTACCATTATCCCATTCCCAGCAGACATTGGAGGTAAACAATAGAACAAAAGAATACAGTCAAAATAAACTACAACTAAATACAATAAACTTTCTATCCAAAATCATCATGGAATCCATCCAATTTTGTCCCAAGACTTGATGGAATAAAACCACTTGAATCTGCTTGAGAAAAGCCACGATCTTATTATTTTTCACCCAGGTGGATCCACTTATGTAAATCGTGAATTGTTATATCTATCATTGGTTTTGCCTTTAAAATCTTTTTAAAACTTTTACTCTACCATTTGATTATTTTTTTAAACAAAGTATTCTGACTTTTGAGGAATACAAATTTATCTTTCTCTCCTTGTCACACTTGTGCAAAACAGTGAAATCAAAGGCAATTTTTCCCTCCGAGGTTTCTCAGAGTAATTAATTCTGCTTAGTTGTAAACATGTCCTGAGGGGATTATAGGACAATGTGTCATAATTTGAAGATTCAAGTTCATAATTACATAGCTACCAATCTACAGAAACATCGCATCTCAAAAGTCAAAAGCAATAAATAATTAGTACATCTTCTACCAAGCTCAGCTGTTGACGACACAGCATCAATTAAGAACAAAGTAATTAAGGGCAATTAAATAGGTTAGAAAAATGATTGTGCTGCAAGAAGACAGAGTAACAGCAAAAGAAGAGAGAGTTATTCACTCGGCCCATTAAAGGGGAAAAAAAAGTTAAATATAGAACCTCAGTTAGGAAATGAGAAGAAAAGAGCATTGAAACTTGCCAAATAGCATATGAAAGACTCTTTCCAAAAAGAGTTTTTAGCATGTACTTTATTTACAGAAATGTCTAATGGAAAAGCCATATAACATCAGCATATTTCAGTTATCCTCTCATCTTTTATCTCTTTCATTCTTTGGTTTTCTCTTAATGGGGAATAATCCACTGTCAGAAAGCCACAAAACAAGAGCACAATTCTTCCGATAGAATAGTCCTCGACGTATGATCACAACGGAATGTCCATTGATAAATGATGCGGCCAATAAGTAAGCCACCGTGTGACTGTGCCTAATTTTACAAACTTTTTCGTCACAATCATTCAGAAAATTATAGGGTTGTTAAGAAAAAAAAAGGCTTCCTCCTTTAACTTTGTTTTTTGGAAGCCAGCTATTCTGACCTAGTTCCCCAAACACGTCAAACCCTCTGATGTGAACTCAAAATATTCCTTTATTAGGAGTGCCGGAAACCCCGGCAAAAAGTTTCTCTCACAGGCTAACAAGTCTGTCCATCCGGAAGATGAATAGTTGCCTGCCACACCTATTCATCTCCACCCTCTGCCTTTTATCCCCAGAGCTAGGGTGGGGCCTCTCTAGCAGTGGTGGCTCTTCTGTCCCAAGGATCGGTCCAAGGTTTTCCACTTCTCTGCCTTCTGCACAGCAGCACGTCAGGCACTGGACCCAGCTATTCCTCCTCTTCCTCATCAGCCACCTCCAGACCTGGGGGCTGTTGGAGAGTCTGAGGGCTGATGGATGGCCCATGCTCTGCCTCTATTTCTCTCTCTCTGCCAGCTCCATTCCCTGTTCCCCCTTGGAGCTCTCAGGTTGCCTAGATGTTGACCCTGACTCCCACGCCTCCTCCTCCTCCTCCTCCGATTTGGCTGCTGAAGGGGCCCACAGCCAACATGCCACAACACCAGCTGGGAAGGTTGCAAATGGTGATCACCTGACCCCTGGAATATGCAACTGTTGTAAACGCAAGCCGGTTGTACCCAGATCGCAATCCTGTGACCACAGACACTGCAACGGTCCTAAGTACGAGGATCAATCGTTAAGTCATTTTTTCCAGTGCTGTCATAACTTCCAACATTGCTAAACAAATGGTCGTAAGTCAAGGACTCCCTGTGTATGCTTACAATGGATGGGGCTGAGGGAGGAGGAAGACCCACACTCATCATTCTTCTCTAAATCATTTCTGCACTAAATGATGTATGTCTGTAGGTGTTTCACACATTTAAGCTAGCATCTTCTATTTAAAAATACTAGCATTATGCATTCTTTTCTGTGTCTTATCTCTTCCTACCTTTTCAGCTTCATGATGGATGCAAGCTAATCAAGGAGAGAAGCAACCTAGAACTAAGGAGAAATTTCCTGACAGTCTGAACAATTAATCAGTGGAACGACTTACCTCCAGAAACTGTGGGTGCTCCAACACTGAAGGGTTGGACAAACCATTGGTCTAAAATGGTATATGGTTAGAATAGGGTATAAGGTTAGAATAACTCTGTTATTCTGATTCAAAACTGAAAAACATCCTTCATTTGTAAAAAGTTGGGCAATCTAATTGTGAAGTCGTGTTCTTCGCAGAAATAATGCTTGTTCGTAAACATATGGCAACGCTGAATTTGAACAGGAAAAAGGTGCTCAAAGCAGAATCAAATGTGTATTGAGTGCACTTTTTTAATGTAATAATTTACTTTCACTGGCCCCACAAATCTTTTCAGAAGTGCCAGTGGATGAATGAGGAAAGAGGCAGAAAGTCAACAAGGGATAAAAAATCAAAGAAGACCATGTGTCAATCCACCCACTGATGTACATGCATGTAGCATTCTTTCTTTCCCATACAACGCTTAACAGGAACAAATTATGTAAGAATTTCATAAGCAATTCCCCAAAATAGAACAGCAAAAGCAAAAAAAAATAATAAAAGTATGAAAAAAAAATGTATGCCTTCAAATACAAAGACACTATCTAATTGCTACAGGGTGAACACACCTCAGGGCAGAACGCTTAAAACTTCAGATATACATACTCTGAGAAAGGTGAAAGAAATTTCAACAGTGGAATTAACAAAGGCTGTACAAAGATTATGGAGAAAATAGTAACTTTAATTTCTATGGGGGTCTGTCTGTGGAAGATAAACTCTTAGGAATATACAAAGTGGTATGAATTGTCATTCTCTTCCTGCCCAAAAAAATCATTTAGGATACAGCAAAGAAATACTTACAATTCTTTTCATGACATGTTCATCTTGTTACTAATTCTAGTTATTATTTTTTTCTGTAACTTTCAGAACACAGCATTCTCTGCATACTGGTAAACATCGAAATGTACACTTTTTAGTATATATAAAAAATTATCTACCTCACCTCTTGGGAAGATAATCCTGTATTACTCCACAGTATAGACAATCATTTCAGGAGTTTATTTTAAAATAAGCAGCCATCAAACAAGGTTTTTCAAAGCAACCTTCCGCTGTCTCATCGTAATACAAAGGTCCTCCATATTATGAAGTCTGTGGCTAAAAACAGTTTACACCAGTACAATCCAAACACAAGAACTATTCCAAAGAAGTCCAAAAGGTGCTTTTTCAGGAGGCAACTGGCCTTTCTTGTTTTTCTTTGAAGACGATTGAAGATGCTGAAGAAGCTTCTTGGATGAGAAGCGAAACGTCTTCAAAGAAAAACAAGAAAGGCCAGTTGCCTCCTGAAAAAGCACCTTTGGGATAACCAGGACCTGGATGACTGAGAATCTCCCTAGATATTCCAAAGAAGAAATGCATCCTTTCACCACAAAGAACTCTAGAAGGTCAAACTTGAATAAGGATATAATCAGAGAGCCTCTAGAACCAAACCAGGGATAATAAATAATAAATAACTAAATAATAATAAATAATAACTAACTACATTCTAAGCATTTTAGGTAGGTTAAACATCAAAATCAACTCCCTCCCTAGCTCAGTGACAAACGGGCAGCCATAGCAACCTTCTATATACCAGTGTAATTCATTTTTTAAATAATCAACCTGATCAATCAACTTATATCTTGACCAACTGTTGAATTGAACTAACAAAGCAAATGAGAAACAAAGGTGACCGTCTTACGTTACTGTACAAATACAGGCGACAGATGAACAACACTGTGTAAACAGAATGTATGCAAAGATGAGTGGAGTAGGGCATAAAGGCAAAATGGTCTATTACAATGAAAAGTAGCATTAATATTCTGCCATTTCTTGCCTCGGTTATTCAATGGTTTCAACCAATACTTCTACAACCCCTTAAAGAATTTCAGATATCCATGCTATGCTAAGCCACCTTCTCATATTTTTTAATTTACAAAATGTATACCGACTAGCTCAACCCCATGAAGGCAGCTTATTCTCAAAGCTCAAACAATCTAAACAGGAAAGCCAAAATATATTAAATGTAACAGTGCTGGAAAAAATGTAACTATGAGCAATCATTAAACATATGTAACAAATATATATATATTTCAAAAGGCTGTAGTACACAAACATGCTTTGATGCAAGGCATTGTTCTTAACCTTTAAAGCTTTAAGAGGGGGGGGGAGAGGGAGAGGGGGAGGAGAGGAGAGGAGAAGAGAGGAAAGGGAAAGGAAAAGGAAAAGGAAAAGGCCAAAGTCACCCAACTGGCTTAACCACAAAGTCTCCTGCTTTTGTAGCTTTATTGGTATGCACTTCGTCCATTCCTGAAGGCTTTAAGTAACCAACAGTCCAAAACATCATAAAAGAAACATTCTCAAAAATAAAACCAACTTTAAATGAAACAGAATAGGCAGCAATATCAAAACATGCTAAAAAGAAAATAGACAAAATCATGTGTTTGATCAGTCACTTAAATCGGTATGAAGTCTCTTTGAGGATCCTCCACCTAAATCTGCAACTGCCCCTATTTCAAAATGTTTCTGCATAACCTTAGATTTCTGCAAGTATCTGGGAAGGAAAATATTTTTACAGAGTTACAGTAGTTTTAAAGCACTGGATGTCACAATTATTGTTCTAAAAATGTGGTTTTCTAAAACAGGTTAAGTAGGGCGGTCTTAAAATTTCCAATACAATCTTCTAGACACAGTAAATGTGCCCAGAGGAACTCTTACAATGACATGGCATGTAAAAGCAAAAGCACACACTTTGTGCATAGTTGTCTGATCGCTAAGAATGGGAGTCGACTATTTTGGGCTCTCCAAATATTTTGGATTACAATTTCCATAATCTTATAAGGACTGGAGTTAAAAACATCTGGTGGACACAAGTTCCCCTTCCTCCAAACTAGATAAGCACAAATTATGAGGAAAACATGCAGAAGCAACATATTATCAGAACATCATTCCTACGGAGAAAACATCCAGCTGTTCTTGTTAACTCTTTCACCTATTCTAATATTAAATCAATCATATTGGAAATTCCAGACAGTACAATGATGCGATTAAAAAGTGACAGAGAGGGGTGCTACTCATTAAGAGAATACAGTTCTTGTCTATTCCTTCAACAGAGGCTTCAATAAAGGATTTTCTCAATGCAGTAGATAAGACACTTGGACGCCCACAGTTAGCAGTACAGTATGTGTGCCATTCCATAGTTCTCATTAAGAAGAATTAGTACTTTTTAAGTTTATAGAATGCATTCTTCAAAATCAAACCAAGGAAGATGATTCTACTTATTTGTGGTAAAAAGACTGCAAAATTATAATGACAAAGAGAATACCTCACCAGCTAAGGCAATGATGACTTTCTCTTTCTCTCTCTCTTCTCTCACTCTCACTCACTCACTCACTCTCTCTCTCACACACACACACACACACACAAATACAGGTAGTCTTTGATTTTTTTAAACCATTCATTTAGTAACTATCTGAAGTTACAACAGCACTGAAAAAAAGTGATTTATGACCATTTTTCACACTTACAACATCCTCATGGTCACATGATCACTTGCAACATCCTCATGGTCACATGATCAAAATTTGGATGCTTGGCAACCGACATGTATTTATGACACTTGCAGTGTCCCGGGGTCATGGGATCACCTTTAGCGACTTTCTGACAAGCAAAGTCAATGGGGAATCCAGATTCACTTAACAACTGTATTAGAAACTTAACAACTTAAACAACTTGTGGCAAGAAAGTTGCAAAATGGGGCAAAAGTCACTTAACAACTGTCTTGTTTAGTAATGGACATTTTGGGCTCAATTGAGACAATATGTCCAGAACTACCTGGTATTTTTCTACCAAATAATCTGTTCAAAACAGGCTTCTACCGCCATCATCCATAGAATACAACGTGCTTTAAGGAACTTACAGTAAGAGAATGATACCAACAACAAGGGCCTAAAATTCATGAACTACTCTGGCTGTAATTCTGACAGAACCAGGATACTTCAAGGTTTTTTTATAGAGCAATTCAAAAAATTACCTTCTACCCTTGGTTGAAACAAAGCCACACAAATGTGTTTCAAATTATGCCCCAAAAGAACAAATTTTCCACTGTCTGAATTTTTAAAAAACATTTCACATTCCCTAAAGCGCCAAAGCTTCCCACACTGTGTTTAAATCGCCTGCCAATAATGTGTCACCGAGCACCCTGAAGTGCAATACCACCATCTATATATTGTACCACCATACAGTTACAGAGGGGTGGGAGCCTCAAGTAAATATTTTCTAAAAGAGCCCAAGTTACACCAGATTGAACAAATGGGAGATACAATTGCTATTTGAAATTATGCAGAAAACTACCAATGAATCTGGAGAACAGAAAGTTATGGAGAAAACATGATCTTTCTCCAAACTGCAGTGATCAACTATAACTAGAATACCTATGTATATTTCTTATATCTTACTGTGTCTTCTTGTTAAGTAGCAACCTTCTTTTTGTCCCTGAAAAATTTTAATACCAAGTTCACTGTACAGAATTTGAAGTCCTATAACTAATTCAGCTAAAAGATGCAATTTAGCTTAGATAAGCTAACTTGAGCATCAAGACAATAAATACATTTGTTGCAGTGTATTTAATTGCAAAACATTAGGAGCTCCAAAATGTTATTTTAAAAAAGCAGCCACAGAGCCTGCATTTTATAGTTTCCAAACTCTTTATCCTGGTGACATAAAAGACAATTAGTATAACAATTATTCTTGTATTATTTGCTCATGAAATCTAATTACTGAAAATAATTGTGCTTCCCTTTTGATCTTATAATGACATCCCAATAAATGTAACTTTAAAGTTACATAAATGCTAATTTTGGATTATGTTCATCTTGCATTTTGATTGATTTTATTTTTTTTATAGTGGGTTTGAGTTTAGACAAAACACAGATAAAAATCTTTAAAAGCTCAAAGGACAGTCCAGGCCCAGGCCAATCTTAAATGTCAGATTACAGTTGTACATGACATCTCTTCCAATCAGATAATAAACCTTAAATTGTTTTGAAATGACTGCAAAGTTAGCATTTTTTTAAATGTTCAAACCAATAAATCAGGGGCCCAAGGAATACCAAAATGTAGATTTTTATCATATTGTGATCAGTGAATTGAAATAAAAACAGAACTACGTGTATCAGGCTGACATATTTACTTGAAAGCCATGCAACACACATTAACGAATGCTTTCTTCTTAAAACACAACAAAAATCTAGTTCCAGTAGCCAGTGTGGTATGCGCTATTTTCCACTGCCAAGATTTTGTTGCATTCTTAGAACAGAAATAGAAAGAAATCACTACATAGACTTAGTTCCTTCCCATGTATAATCATACTAGGTGCCTTTCTCAGGCTGGACAAATTCCACTGATCACCCAGAATTTTTTCCAAGCTCATAAAGCTGCCCATGGAAAATGCATCCTTAAAAGTCCTCTAGTTAAATGCATAAAATATGCCTACTGTACATTTAGGTCATCCTGACACGGGCCAACGGGGACATCAAGTTTGCAGTCTGGTTAATTTAAAAAATGCTGCCGGAAACGTCTAATTCAGATTAACGGTAAAACGTTTGTCTTAAGGCAGCAAACTCTCATTCGAGCCAAAGCCCAAACAATGATTGGCTGTTGCCATAATAATATTCCAGTCATGGAGTACAAAAGAAAACTGGAATGTGTAAGCCCAGGCCACAACTGTTTAGGCACATAATGCTAAATAATGGGTCAATTATAGTAAAGCACAATTTTGTGTCCCTGAGATGTATATCTGTTTTCTTGAAATGCTATTAAAAACACTTAGGACATCAACACTGCAGTGTTCAAACACAGAAGTAAGAACAAGGGCACCTAAGCCACAAACACAACTCAAACTACAGTCAGACCAAGGTCAGTAAACCATACCTGTTTTCCTTTCCCAATTTGGCCATGCACAATAGATGTATGATGGAGGTGTATGTCAAAGCTATTAAGATACAAATCTCAGATGAAAAAATAAAGCTATTAAGGTATCGACAAAGGAGCAGTCAAGGCGGGGGG